>OZ020279.1:12809542-12835545 GCA_963971205.1 Aethes cnicana | reverse complement strand
CCAATAGTAATTATCTATCGTAATTATAATTAAAAAACCGGCCAAGTGCGTGTCGGGCCACGCGCAAATTATAGGGTTCCGAAGTTGACGATGCCCACAGTACCTTTCTAAGACTTACTAGCATCTAGCTAGCCTGTGGTATGACGTGCCCGCCCGACGCGCCTGCCGCTCGAGAAAAATCATTGGTTTTTTAATCATTTCATAAGTTGGTCGACTATGACTCGTAAGTTTGTACAGCCTACTTAGCTGTGATAGTTTTCCTTTCAACTACGTTATATATGCCATATCCGTGATTTTTTTCAGCCATCCAAATACCACCATTTAGCTGGCAGGGGGGGGGGGACACGTGACTCTAACAAAAAATAGCACTTTAAAGCTTAATATTTCACAAACGCATCACTTAATCAAAAAATGGTTTTAACAAACTTACAATATTTTTTTAAGACCTATTCAACGATATGCCGCACCACTTTGTCAGCGTAACTAATATGTATATTCATGCCAAATTACAGCTTTCTAGAACTAAGCATCTCCGAGCAATAATGCGGACAGACGGACGGACATGGCGAAACTATAAGGGTTCCTAGTGGACTTCGGAACCCTAAAAAACCCGTGATTTTACTCGAGTGACAGGGGCGGCGACGGGCGGGCACGGCATACCGCAGCATAGCTAAGACGCTAATAAGTCTTAGAAAGGTACTGTGGACATCGTCTACTTCGGAACCCTATACATTGCGCGTACCCCGACACGCACTTGGCCGGTTTTTTGAAAAACGAATGTGAGGCACTGACATATTCAAATTGCCGCCATTGTGGACGGATTTTGAAGCTTTGGTTTTGTTACTACAACTGTAATAGGAGAATTTTATATGTATATTAGAAAGATAGGATCATATGGCAAAATCCTTGATACTGTTTGGATTCAAACCAAAGTGACTGCCAAGTAGATGAGATCTAAGTATTCTATGTAACGCCAATTGGATCCATCAGTTAGTTAAGTGTTAACAGTCCTTACCACTGGCATCTGAAGACTGTGTCAAGGTTCTCAAGTTGACAGAATGGCCCTTTAACTCCGGGTCTGCATCAGCCAGCACAACTCGGGTCAGCTTCTTGGCATGGGCCCGCTCCAGCGTGCGAGCCACACTGGGCGTGTGCGGCAGCCACTGCCCATCGCACTCCCACTCCCAAACCACCACACAGTGGACCGAGGACATTGTCATCTGTACATCTCCTAAAAAAAACATTTCCATGATGACTAGTTAAATGACTAGAAACACACTTACAGAATGAGGATACATGGATAAGTGTATTTATCAAATGATATGGCTGGTTAGCCAGGATCTCAGGACAAATGGGGTAATTGAAATCTTTAGTTAGTAACATTGGGGAAATTGAATGAAAACTTCCCAATACTTTTTGTATTGGTCACAAGTCTTATGTGCTATTTTAAATAGCATACTTCATGCGTGATGTATATTTTTCTCGTAATCTATTGCATCTATATTTAAGTACTAGTCATGCCCTGCAACTTCATCTGCATGAAATATAAAATTGCTGATAACTTTTCTTTCCGACATCCGATTTTAATCAAACATAGCTTATATGTAGCTCCAAATGATGCTCTATCTACCCTTGAAAACTGCATTCAAATCGGTTCAGTAGATTTGGAGATTGACTCTTAACAAACAGACAGAAAGACAGAAAGGATTTCTAAAAATCACTGTTTTGTGGGCTACCATACATCTTTAGATTCCCACGTTCCTTTTTTTGAACTTTTCTTTCAGTGTACAGACACGCTGGGTTGTGCTCTTTTATTATATTATAGATAGATGAATACATACTGATATTATAAATGCGAATGTAACTCTGTTACCTCTTCACGTTTCAACCACTGGACCAAATTGGATGAAATTTGATATGGAGATAGTTGGAGTCCCGGGAAAGGACTTATATCCCGGAAAAACGCATAGTTCCTGCGCTAATACGATAACCGAATTCCACCAGGTAGTCAATAATAACTCAGTTGTATGTTTATTAATAAAAAAAGAACAGTCTCCTAAAGCTGCCTGGACTAATAATTCACCATAAACTTCTCCAAAATGTTAGTAGTTAAAGAAAATAAAAATCAATACTCATACAATATTTCCAACAAGACGAGTAACCTGTTGTCTACCGCCTATTGTCAAAAAGATTATGTAAAATAAACTTAATATACTTAGTTATTAAAGTATATTCGCTCGACGCGCAATCGCGTCAACGGTAGACAACGGATTAAGATCAAAGTTAGTCAGTCCTCTTTACAGATCAATGTTTGAACATACTTTAAAATTGTTCAGTGTGTGGGTGTGAAGGATTTTCATCATTGTCCAAAATTTTCACCACAATACACATTTTGAACAATGTTTTTTGGTTGTGATTGACACTATACAATATCAATAGAGCTCTTGTTTACACAATAATACGGACTACGGTACATAACTTTACTAATTGGATGGACGACTCCATGACGACTCGAAAGTTCACAAACACAAATTACTAAAAACTACTACGTTCACAAAGTAACTTTAGAAATATGTACTAAGCATGTTGAAGTGATGACACTCGCTTACCTTATGTTTATATTGGAATCTTTGGTAGATAGTGGGTCCACACAGCTAGAAACTAAGGCATCACATATTTTCACGAAATTGATCAAATACACGCTACTGGTTACGGTAGTACGCGCGTATGTGTTTTGTAAACAAGTATTCTTTCAGTAACCGTTGCTAAGTTTGACATAATTCAGGATTTTTAGGAATGAAATTGATTCACTTTACAAACACATAAACAACAAACTACTAATACCTGCTCTAAAGTCACAGAAACCAAAACGAAACAAGATATAAAAACTAAAGTAGAAACAATAGAAACTGTCATTTTTGTTCCTTGAACTTCCAACCCATTGACAAAATTAATGCCGCGAACACACCGGGCCAACGAAGGCCAACGAACTTTGGTTCCGCATGTGCGTTGGCCTTCGTTGGTACGTCCACATATATTTGACGTGATCGCCAACGATTGTTGGCAGCTAATTCCTGCATTCATCCCCAATGTCCAAATCAATGTGATCATGACCCATGACGAAATAATTATACTTAAGTAATTGCTAATTTTATATATATCTAACGAGTTATCCAGGACAAGGAAAAGGGCGGCAACATCAAAGAATTCGACCATTCGATCGAATCCGGTGTAGACGGTCGCCGAACGAACGAACGGTCCGAATTACGATAATTTGTATCTTTCTTTGAAATTTTCGATCCAAAATTATTAAACAACCATTCAAACTAAAGAAAAAACATTCATCTAAAATTGACAAATAAACCATATTCTTTTCGACGTGTAAGTCTGCAATCTTTAAAGTTATACTATACACATTTCTATTTCTGAAGATAATGTGGACAAGCACCTATTCGACCGTCCACACCACACCGGATTCCATCGAATGGTCGAATTCCTTTGATGTTGCCGCCTCGCTTCGGATCGCCGGCACACGCCAACGAACGTTCGTTGGCCCTTCTTTGGCGCGGTGTGTACGTACCATAAGAGGTACTACGTTCCTTTCTTTTCTCCTTGTTGCCCACATATATATATCTTACTAATCTGTGTTGTTGCCATCACATATCTTGCTAATCTGTGGTCGCCATTCGCAAGTTTCGCCATTTTGCTTTTCACGAAAGAAAAAAGTTAAGAAACGAAAGAAGAAAAACTGACTCAAGTGCAAAGGTGAGAAAAGCGAAAGCTTTTCAGATTCAAACTTCTGAGCGTAGTGAATTTTTGAGAAACTCCATTCCAGGACATGTCGTACAACAATAAATGTAAGTTGGTCTCATTTAAAGCCATAAATATATAAATGCATGGTCTAGGCCATAGCAACTTCCTTGATAGTTTTCAAACGGCGTTTCGATGCTTATTTCGTTTCAGTCAGTGAATTACGATAAGTACTTCTTGTACTACGGTAGTACTTCTTGTAGTTCTGAGTGAGTCCTTCCGGCGAGTTCGTAACTGCGCCGGCTGGCTATTGATTTTCTCCGGTCGCTGCGTCGATGTTGGCTTTATTCATTATCGGAACTTATGCGTTTTTATGTTTCTTTTCGACAGATAACACCCGCCATTCTGGCCGCTTTAACAACCCTGGCCAATTCGTTCCTGCTGCTGAGGTAATTATATTACAAATACAATGTAATTACACTTACTCTAAATACTGAACCTGTTGACCACTACAGTTGGCAGTAATTCGAATGCCGGGTTTTGCCGAAATACTTTAAGTAAATTTAGTGGTTAAATGGGTTTAATGAGTTCAAACAACATTAACAAAACCGTCTGTTGCCAGCACAATGCGGAGCTCCCTAAGCCCTGGTACTGGCCTGGTAGTCGACAACCACTCTCTGACTGCGCTCCAGCCTTGACCATCTGCCTGCTATCATGATATGGGATAAGAATTGGTACAAACACTCCTTAATCCCTTATGATGATCGGCCCCCACCAAAGGCATTGTAAGTCATAAGCCTGTGGTGAGACTTAAGATGTAGGTGGGAGGCTCTCAGAGGGTGGTTAGGGTTTGAGAATGCATTATGCTCACGAGACAGACAATCTCGTGCACATACAGGGTTCTCTAGACTATAAACAAGCTGCCCCGGATACCTAGCATCTTGACAGCCCTCTGAAATTGCAACAGATATAAAAAGAAAAATTCAATTGTGAAATTGAATTTTTTTCTTATTTTAAAGTAGAAAAACTAGTGCAATTTCACTGAGTTGCAGACATGATAGGAATACGGATGGATGGGGCGATGCAAGTCCACCCTCTGTATGTTAGTTGACTTATGATTAGATTCTCATGTCTATGTGATGGCCATTGTGGTGGAGAATATTTCTCTGTTGTTTTGTTGATTGAGTGTGCGCATGCGTGGTTGTGTGAGTGTGAGGAGAGGTGGGTGCGTCGCCCTGACGGCTGTGTGCTGCCAGCTGGCGGGAGGCGCGGCGCCGGGCGCGCAGAGGCAGCATAACAATCCAAACCTCGCTGTTGGAGTAAGTACCATTTGAATGATCTTAGGTGACACACTGAGCTGGAAAAGCTAAAGGACTATGGGCAAATTTGTATGGAGCCTGGTCTAAAAACAAACAGTGATGAGTTTTACGTCATTAAATAGGTTTTAAAATGTTAACTACCTCATTTCATTCTAGGGGTAACAAGTCGAATTCCATTGAAGTACCTAGTCATATTTTAGTCGTGCATGAAATTAGAGCAGTGGTAGGCTAGTATGACCTACAGACTCTCATGCAGAGGGTTGGGTATTCAAATCCGGCTCATACATCATGAGTTTATTTATGTGCGAAGTTCATTTTGAATTTACCACTGACCACCACCACTTTACCATGGCTTTCTTCATACATTTTCAGCATGACTAAAATAAGAATACCTATCTCAGATCTGCTATGGAATTTTGGTGGTTGGTTTTGAGATGGTTAGGTTGGAAATGAAGTAAATTAAATTCAAAAACCTATTTAATGACCTAACTTTCCTGTTCAATTCAATTCAATTCAATCATTTATTCAGCAAATTGGCCACATAGCGGTACTTTTACACGTCAGAAAAAGAATTTACCAGCGCTTCCTAGACCCATTGCTTGAGAAGAAGCGCCGCAAAAAACTCAATCAGAAGGCCTTTTTTCAGAATTTTCAAAATTTACATTACATGTATAAAATATACATATAGGTACGTACTAAAATTACATTGAAGGGATGTATAGTCCCTAACTTAAACTTAAATCTAAGATCTTAGAGATGTATAGTCTCCAAGGGTCCAGAAAAAATAATATTATGGAGATGGCCTCCATTGTCAAATAAATGTAAATTCCATAGATGTCGACAGTCTCAAAATGTCAATGTTGGTTGTTAGACCATTTTGACAAATGGTCCTTTCTTGCACACTACAAATGCGTAGTATGTATAGTATAGTAGTATGACTCCAGTTTTAAATAACTAATAAACAGATTTTTTTGTGGTAGGGAAAGCAATTTCATAGTAGTATATTAAATTAGTTGGGGGAGGCCTATGTCCAGCAGTGGACGTCTATCGGCTGAAATGATGATGATGATATTAAATTAGTCGATTTTTTTAACCAATGCTAAAAAGCAAGGGCTGGATATTTTAGAGACTTGTTTAAATAGAATACATTTCGAATTGGTTGTGGTTAGAAGGGGAAAGTAGTGATATTGTTAAAGTACTTGCTGTAATTCACTAATTGGTGGTATTTTATTTTAATCAAAATAGGCGAGGGGTGCGGGTCTGGTGCTGGGTGGCTCTAGTGAGCTGTGATCTTAATAGTTCACCATGTCTTCATCTTCACCTGACCATCCGTCCGTAAAAATAGGGTGACCTACATTTAAAGTGGGGATGTATATTTTTTCTCGTGTGCCCCATAATTTGGGGTGTCATTGGATAGGTCTTTCAAAATTACGTTACGTTCGGCTCGCCATATAGCTTCAAGTAGCGGAGCAACTGCTAAACGGTTGGGTAACCGGAGTTCAGCCACTGGACGCTAGATGTCGGTGTAGTGTTAACGCGGGTTTCGGAGCACGCACTACAGTATAGACTCTGCCACTCTTCTTGGATCATTTCTCTATGCTACTTCTTACTTGCGTGTCAATATACTTGTAAGCTAGACGAATCTGGCCTTTTCTAACGTGTACTTGTGGGGCCAGCAACCCTTCCAGCAGCAGCAGTACTCGCAGCCGCCGCTACCGCCGCCGCCGGCGCCGCCCATCCATCAGAACATGCAACAACAGAAGCCACAACAGCAGCAACAGCCTCAGGTATTCCACAGAATGATACGATCAGCTCCAAGATTGAGGAGGGTCACTGCTAATGAATTCGCCGCTGGAGGCGCATGAGTCTTATGAGGTGCAGTGTTGCGAAATTAGCACAATACATTCCATACTACTACTACTACAATCTATTTGCGTCCCACTGCTGGGCACAGCCGCGGTGGCCTAGTGGTTCGACCTACCGCCTCTCATGCAGAGGGTCGGCGGTTCGATTTCGGCTCGCACCTCTAAGTTTACTTATGTGCGAAATTCAATTTGAATTGATCACTTTTCGGTGAAGGAAAACATCGTGAGGAAACCTGCACGCACCTGCGAAGTAATTCAAAGATGTGTGTGAAGTCCCCAATCCGCACTGGGCCCGCGTGGGGACTATAGCCCAAACCCTCTCGTGATGAGAGGAGGCCTGTGCCCAGCAGTGGGCCGTAAATAGGTTGTTGTAGTAGTAGTAGTAGTAGTAGTAGTGAAAAAAATGTATTGTCCGCAGAACATGGACGTGGAAATGAAGCAGGAACTTGAGGGCTCGTCCGAGGGACCTTCGCGCCCGTCGTGGATGAAGAGCAAGCTTGCGGGAGGTGTGTCAACATTCCGTATAAAAGCACGGGTTTAAACTGCTTCAGATGGTAGCTTTAAATTATGTTTGTAGAAAAAAAGCCTTTTTCATAAACACTATTCAAATCGGTTGCCGCTATTATCAGGTTTCTGCCCTGAACTCAATCATGGCATTAATAGTACATTACAGACCTAGGGTGGTGAATTCGTAAATGTCCCAGATCGCAGGTTTCTGTGGCCCCAACCGAAGGTGAGGGCCATAAACATGCAATCTGGGGCTTTACGAATTCACCACCCTAGGTCTGTAATGTACTAATAATAGACATGTACATTTCACCCTGATAAGGGTATTGCAATTTAATTATAATAGTAATTAAGTTTAATTAAAGGTAGTATTCGTTTATTTAGATATTTCAATAAGTTAATAACATAGTCAAGGTATTTGTTTCATATTTCTAGTGTCAATATTCACAATCATAATTTTATAGTTATTTAAGAAAATAGACGAAAATAGTTCCCCCTATTTTCGAAACTATTTGGCCTAAAATTTTGAAAAATACAGAGGATAGTTCTTGACATATAGGTTACAGGAAAACCTACAAATAATATAGAAAATATTCAACGAACGGAACCCTCTCCAAGCGATAAACTCGCTCTGGTCGGGTTTTTAGTATTTTTTTTATTGTTTCCCCTTGACAAGGTGTGGTGTGTACCGAATTGTAGAAATGAAATTTCTCCAACAGTGAAGAAGATAAGCAACAAGGAGCGCCGCCGGCGCCAGAACGAGCACCTGCGGCGGCTGCTCACGCCCAAGAACGCGCTCATGGTGCTCAACGAGATGATGCCCAACGAGCAGGTCGCCAACGTGAGTCGCGCCACAGGAAATTTATTAGTACTATAGTACGTTCGTCGTAAGAATGCAGTGAGTCATCAGTGCAACTACAGGGTAATGGTGTATCCACCAAGGTGTTCAAATTAAAAGAATTTTTTGAAGACAAAATTTTAATAATAACATAGAAATAAAGTACAAATGTGTATAATACAATATTTTAATCACCGTCATTATCGTCGTTCGTATCGTCGTCGCTGTTTTTAGCACTATACTGTCCATAGTTGCACTGAAATCCGATTCTTTAAAGTACTTAAAGACGTTTTTCTCAAAAATGGCCGGGAAACTCGTCATTGTCTGCTTTCTATCAGACCGCAAAGTGCCTCATTGACGATCAGTCAAAAATTAAAAAAAAAAACAACTGCATGCCCCGGAAATTTGTATGAATTTACTTCCGCGGTATGTATAAGCGCAGGGAATGTTGTATGAAATTTCATTACCGTTCAGGTACTTTTTTTTTTTAACTGATAAATACGCGAAGGAATTCCCAAACAGCCAAGTCTGCATGTTCTGTATCTGTCAATTGACGCGAAACCAAACGTTTTTATCCGTATCTGAAACAGCGCAATGTATTTCAGAACGGAATTTAAAAAAAGAACGTTCCATAAAGAGCGGGAGTTCTTGTCTTGTATCAGATTTATTTACCTATATTTCATGAAAATAGTTTACTAGATTGGTTTAAAAATTAATAAAAGGTCTTAATTTTTATAAAAAACGAGAAATCTACATGCGAGTTTTTAACTTGCCGTGTTAGTGTGTCTGTTAAAGTCAAATATCGGTGAATACGAAATAAGACTGGCGTTCCATTGGATTTGCTGTAAGTACTTGACTACCTTTGCGTGCGTGTCAATGCTGTATTATGAATACCTAATATCAAGGTTTTTTTTCATTTTTGAGAAAAGCACTATATAAGCCTCGGCACGTGAAAGGCTTTGCAGGCTTCGTACATATTAAAGGGCCTCGGCGAAGCCTCGGCCCTTTAAACCAGTACTCAGCCTGCAAAGACCTACTTCCCGGCCACGGCAATAATGTACTAATAAATTGTCACTGCTTTCGAGTTGTGTTCGAGATCTGTTTTTATAAACTGTGTCCGCCGTGTGGTCGCGCGTTCACACAAACACGCATGCACACTCACGCTGTCACACACACACACACACACACACACACACACACACACATATACATATATATTATTCTACTTTTACAGATTATTCACAAATGTACAGGAAGAAGTAGACATTTCCTGCCGACCCACGTAACGTGGGAAAAGGGCAAGGAAGTGATGCTCACATTCACATCACACTGACATGGCGCATCCACATCCGCGCTTAGTAATAACAATAATCACACATTCCTAGTCGCACCACAGAATATTTAATAGAGTACTATTACAGAATGGCCACGGACTCACCCGCCTGAATCTAGCCGGCGCGCATCTCGCGCCCAATTCGCCCTTACCGTCATTTGTTTCATCCGGAGATGGAGAGTGAATCATTGGCCCGCGTAGTTGTACACACACATGTACAAGTGTACCGACGTCCTTGCACGCACACAGACGTCCTCGCACGCAAACATTGACACTTCATTCGAATTGCGTTCGAAATCGTGCTTTTATAGGCCGTGTCCGGCCTGGTAGCCTAGTGGTTCGACCTACCGCCTCTCATGCAAAGGGTCGGCGGTTCGATTCCGGCTCGCACCTCTAAGTATACTTATGTGCGAAATTCAATTTGAATTTTCCACTTGCACGCATCTGCGAAGTAATTCAAAGATGTGTGTGAAGTCCCCAATCCGCACTGAGCCCGCGTGGGGACTATAGCCCAAACCCTCTCGTGATGAGGGGAGGCCTGTGCCCAGCAGTGGGACGCAAATAGGCTGTAGTAGTAGTAGTAGTAGTCCGCCCTGTGGTCAGTGCACATTGCCACTAGCACATACATTTTTCTGGAAATTGTGTAATATATTATGCAAATTGGCCTTGACTCATCAAAACCGCACCTGTCATTACACATATGAGGACTTTAAATTAAAAACTAGATGTGTGCAACGGAACTAGTAAAGAAAATACAAAGGTCGTGAAATTCGAAATTGACCATAAGTTTATGTGGACAAATCTGACTCTGAATTTTAGGTTCTCATTTATTGAAAAACTAAACTCTGTTCCAAGTCCGCGTGACGACGAATGACTATGGATAGTATGTATAGTCTCAATGTGATCTAGGACTCGAATTTTTGTCCGTGACCCTGCCTGCCTGTTTCGTTACGTGCGTATAGAAAGACACAACTTAGAAGGCGCGTGACGAAGCACTTCTATGAAAATGAAAATGAAAATAGTTTATTGAGTTATCCAATACATTTAGCACAGTAAAAGGTTGGGATCACCTAGTAAGTAAAGATATACCTGTGACAGGTGACCCCGCTCTTCCATTACAGTAGGTTTTACATTTTAATTTAAATTTTATTATTGCTTCATCCACGCGCCTTCTAAGTTGTCTAAACCTGTACTACGTTGTTCCAGCAATTCAAAGTTGAACCTGCTGGCAACCAGTTCTACAATACGCCCAACACTCAGAGCTTTTGCGCCGATCTCAATCTGGACGGGAACGTCTACAAAGGATATGGTGAGCATTTTCACCTGTTGGAATATTACTGAAGTGAAGCCGTGGTGGCATAGTGGTTCGACCTACCGCCTCTCATGCAGAGGGTCGGGGTTCGATTCCGGCTCGCACCTCTAAGTTTACTTACGTGCGAAATTCAATTTGAATTTACCACTGAGCTTTTCGGTTAAGGAAAACATCGTGAGGATACCTGCACGCATCTGCGAAATAGTTCAAAGATGTGTGTGATGTCCCCAATCCGCACTGGGCCCGCGTGGGGACTATAGCCCACGGAGGACGCAAATAGGCTGTAGTAGAATATTCAAATCAATAAACATGGCACGTTGCCTATTTTTTAAAAGCTTTTATTTAATAGTTCTTCCATAATTCTAAAAAATCTTATTCTTATGATATTTTTTGCAATCCATACTTAATGTTTTATTCAACCATAGAGCGATAATTCATGTTTTCACTCAGTAACATTCAGAAATTAATGAAAGCAGCGAAATATTTGACAGCTATTTGCGACGTTGCCAACTTTCGGAGTAAACCCTCTTAAGTAACCCTCGGCCGCGAGGCGAAGGTCTAACCACTAGGAAACTGTGCTGACACAATCTCAATGAATGACTAACAACATGTCTAACAGGTGAAAACAAGATGACTGCACGCAACGCGGCAGCCGAGAAAGCAGTCCGGGACATGATCATCAAACGCATGGCCAAAGTGTTCGCTCAGGAGGCTAAGGAAGGGAAAGAGGGTAAAAATATTTTCCACCCCAGGGTCAGAATCCCAGATACTATTGATTAATCATGGAGTTGCTCTCTTTTATACATGATGTATTTCATTATTTATTGACATTTTGAGACTGTCGACATCTATGGAATTTATATTTATTTGACAATGGAGGCCATCGCCATGTTTTTTTTCTGGACCCTTGGAGACTATACATCTCTAAGATCTTAGATTTAAGTTTACGTTAAACTATGCATCCCTTCAATGTCATTTTAGTACGTACCTATATGTATATTTTATACATGTAATGTAAATTTTTAAAAAAGGCCTTCTGCTTGAGTTTGTTGCGGCGCTTCTCAAGCAATGGGTCCAGGAAGCGCTGGTAAATTATTTTTCTGACGTGTAAAAGTGCCCCTATGTGGCCAATTTGCTGAATAAATGATTGAATTGAATTGTTGTATTAGGTCCTTACATATGAAATTGGCGTTTCATATGGCAGAAATGAAAACGATTTTTTTTTATGAAACTATTTTTTTATTTAGTCAAAGTATGTACCATGGCTATCTATGCACTTTTGCCATCTCGAAGGTAGTTCATTGATTCCTTTACTAAAAAAAGTGTGTGAGCGAGAATCAATAAAATCTTTGAAGGCCGTTTGGACAGCCTCGTGAGAATTGAATTTTTTTCCTTGCATGAAGTTGTCCAAATTCCGAAAAAAATGGTAATCAGTTGGAGCAAGGTCCGGGGAGTATGGTGGGTGTCGAAGACATTCCAGTCGCAGCTCCCGTAGTTTTGCGGCCGTCAAACGTGCCGTATGTGGTCGAGCGTTGTCCTGAAGCAGCAGTGGGCTAGATCGATTGACCAGTCTGGGTTGTTTAATGGCTAGCTTTTCCATCATCGTTTGCAATTGTTGACAATACACATCAGCCGTGATTGTTTGCCCAGATCTTAAGAAACTGTAATGGATGACACCGGCACTAGTCCACCAGACACTTACCAGTACCTTTTTCTGAGTCAACTTTCGTTTCGGGCAGAATTTGGCTGGTTCACCTGGGTTCAACCATTGTGAAGAACGTTTCCGGTTGTCGTACAAGATCCATTTTTCATCACAAGTAACGATACGATTCAAAATGCCTTCATTATTGTGCCGGTTGAGAAGTGAAACGCAACACTCGACGCGTGTTTCTTTGTTTGCGTCGCTCAATTCATGCGGTACCCATTTTTCAAGTTTTTTAACTTTTCCAATTTGTTTCAAGTGAATCAAAATGGTTTTATCACTCACACCGAAGCCTGCCGCTAACTCTGACGTGGTTTGCGATGGATCTGCTTCCACAATTGCTTTTAATTCTTCGTTATCAACTTGTGTCTCCGGCCGTCCACGAGGCTTGTTCTGTAGGTCAAAATTTCCAGAACGGAAACGTTGGAACCAATAACGTACCGTATTTTCTTTTGCAGTAGCTTCCCCATACGCATTGTTAATCCTACGAGCCGTTTCTGCAGCACTAGTGCCGAGGTGAAACTCATATTCGTAAATATAGCGATATTTTAAGTTCTCCATATTGTGAACAGAACGATGTGAAAGAAAAACAAATGACGCGATAACAAATAAATTTCGTAATTCGAACACAGAAATACATGGTCTTAAATTTGAAATAAATTTGAATTTGGAATTCCTAGCCGAACGCCACATATTTTGAATCAAAGTTGCCAGTTCGCCAAACGCCAATTTCATATGTAAGGACCTAATATTAATGATTAGCAGAGAACGGTGGCGGTGGCGAGGAGGAGGCGCTGCCGATGATCCAGCTGGCGTCATTCGCGCTGCACAAGCTGTTCTCCGAGTGGGAGTACGAGGGCGTCAAGGTGCCGCAGCTCAGGCCGCAGTCCAACAACAGCGTGAGTACTGTTACTATACTCCACGCCAGGCATAACATAACCAACAACAAGGACATTATGACAATATCCTTATATTACGGCGTACAACGTCAATATCCAGTAGCGTTTAAAATTTTAATAAAATAAATAAATAAATGTCTTGGAATATTTCACACAAATTGACCTAGCCCCAAACTAAGCAAAGCTTGTATTATGGGTGCTAGACAACGATATAAATACTTATATAGAGAAATATATATATAAATACTAAACATCCATGACTCGAGTACAAACATTTGTGCTCATCAAACAAAGTTTGCCCCGAGCGAGATTCGAAACCGCAACAGTCGGAACAGTGGGCAGGGTCACTACCAACTGAGCCACACCTGTCTTTTCATACTTAACCTGTACAGCACCCCCTGCATATTGCTCATGGAGTTCAAATTTTCATACAGGCTACGTAGGCAGGAAAGCCGTGGTGGCCTAGTGGTTTGACCTACCGCCTCTGCAGAGGGTCGCGGGTTCAAATCCGGCTCGCACCTCTGAAATTATTTATGTGCGAAATTCAATTTGAATTTACCACTGAGCTTTTCGGTGAAGGAAAAACATCGTGAGGAAACCTGCACGCATCTGCGAGGTAATTCAAGGATGTGCGTGAAATCCCCAATCCGCACTGGGCCCGCGTGGGGACTATAGCCCAGCCGTCTCGTAATGAGAGGAGGCCTGTGCCCAGCAGTGGGCTGTAAATAGGCTGTTGTTGTAGTAGTAGTAGTAGTACGTAGGCAGCGACATCTATTATCGCATTAGCAGTTATTTCGGGCGTACGCTGATTTATGATGGTTGAAATTTTAGGTTTACCTTGCTTTTTCTGTGACAATAGAGCAGCTGATGTCTTCAGAATAAATAACCTACACGCGTTCCTAAGGGACATAAGAGATCGAGGGATGCGATTTCGACCACATTGACTGCTTTGTTTTCTGGTGTTAACTGTACATTCTACTGCTGATTGACAGACTGGGCAGCTTTTTTCCAATTTCCCATTCATTTACAAAATTGGATGAGGGGGATTTATTTATTAATGGCTTCTGCCCGCGGCTTCGCCCGCGTGGAATTCGGTTATCGCGTTCCCGCCGGAACTAAGCCGGGATAAAAACTTGACTGGTAGAGAATGCCATTAGGCATTAAGTTCGCCATTTGTACATATATGTTTTCTTGTGCAACAAAGTTTAAATAAATAAATAAATATGTCCTTTCCCGGGACTCCATACCAAATCAAATACCAAATTCTTCATACCAAATTTCATCTCAATCGGTCCAGCGGTTGAAGCGTGAAGAGGTAACAGACAGACAGACCGACAGACAGACAGAGTTACTTTCGCATTTAGAATATTAATATGGATTATTTCTTTAATTCCTCAAAACCCTTCGCTGAATGGTTTTTCCGATATTCCACGAAAGTGGATCCCCACTTCACACGACCCTCCGAAATCAAGCATAGAACCAGGTCATGTACATAATCATCATCACATTCCTAAAGGCTGTTCATCCTCAGTTGTCTTATTTGGTAAACAAAAATCTACCCTGAGCTGCTGACCTGGCTGCGCCTAATTTGAAATCGTCTCGTTTCAGACGTCAGAGCCGTTGCTGGAGTCACCGCCGCCGCCGCCCAAGCCCAAACCGCCGATGCGGCGCTCCGAGCTGCCCAAGAACGCGGCCTCCCTGCACCCGAGCATGCTGCTCACATACATGCGGCCCGGCCTCGAGTACCGCGAGCTGGCCGTCAGCGGCGACCGGCCGCAGGCCATGCTGTTCACCATGGGCGTCGACGTGGACGGCGCCACCTACATCGGCAAGGGTGAGTGGGCAGACGCACGAGCGTCACACGCGGCCGTCACACCGCGAGCTGCCGTCAGCGGCGACCGGCCGCGGGCCACGCTGTTCACCATGGGCGTCGACGTGGACGGCGCCACCTACATCGGCAAGGGTGAGTGGGCAGCCGCACGAGCGTCGCACGCGGCCGTCACACCGCGAGCTGCCGTCAGCGGCGACCAGCCGCGGGCCATGCTGTTCACCATGGGCGTCGACGTGGACGGCGCCACCTACATCGGCAAGGGTGAGTGGGCAGACGCACGAGCGTCACACGCGGCCGTCACACCGCGAGCTGCCGTCAGCGGCGACCGGCCGCGGGCCACGCTGTTCACCATGGGCGTCGACGTGGACGGCGCCACCTACATCAGCAAGGGTGAGTGGGCAGCCGCACGAGCGTCGCACGCGGCCGTCACACCGCGAGCTGCCGTCAGCGGCGACCGGCCGCGGGCCACGCTGTTCACCATGGGCGTCGACGTGGACGGCGCCACCTACATCGGCAAGGGTGAGTGGGCAGCCGCACGAGCGTCGCACGCGGCCGTCACACCGCGAGCTGCCGTCAGCGGCGACCGGCCGCGGGCCACGCTGTTCACCATGGGCGTCGACGTGGACGGCGCCACCTACATCGGCAAGGGTGAGTGGGCAGGCGCACGAGCGTCGCACGCGGCCGTCACACCGCGAGCTGCCGTCAGCGGCGACCAGCCGCGGGCCATGCTGTTCACCATGGGCGTCGACGTGGACGGCGCCACCTACACCGGCAAGGGTGAGTGGGCAGACGCACGAGCGTCACACGCGGCCGTCACACCGCGAGCTGCCGTCAGCGGCGACCGGCCGCGGGCCACGCTGTTCACCATGGGCGTCGACGTGGACGGCGCCACCTACATCGGCAAGGGTGAGTGGGCAGACGCACGAGCGTCACACGCGGCCGTCACACCGCGAGCTGCCGTCAGCGGCGACCGGCCGCGGGCCACGCTGTTCACCATGGGCGTCGACGTGGACGGCGCCACCTACATCGGCAAGGGTGAGTGGGCAGACGCACGAGCGTCACACGTGGCTGTCACCGTGGCGACCGACCATTTGTTTTTACTGTACTACTTATCCACCACAAAATAATAGTCCCAGGTGACAATGTTTTCTTTCGCACATCATCTCAGGCAAATCAATAATTGAGTAGTAGTTTCAAACGCTATGGAACGTGTCCCGAATATCTTTTTCATCACACTTGCTCGAAAACGTTGTCGTTACAGGCAGGCAAGCAGTATCTAAGGCCCATATTATGACCACGGGCTTTCGAGATTTCTTATGAGCCCCACGGGCCGTAATGTATTTTTTTTAATTCAAAAACGCATTTGACCGACTTTTGCACCGCGAACAAACCTTTTTCTTTGCTTTTAAATGCACATGTATTTTTAATCTTGAATTTTCTCAAATGATTGCTTAGTATTTTATTTCCTTTATACATGTAATGCAAATGTAAATTTTGTAACCATGTGGAATTTTTGAAAAAAGGCGATCTGGTGAGTTTGTTGCGGCGCTTCTTCTCAAGCAATGGGTCTAGGAAGCGCTGGTAAATTCTTTTTCTGACGTGTAAAAGTGCCCCTATGTGGCCAATTTGCTGAATAAATGATTGAATTTTGATTTTTTTATTTTTCTCGCAAGTGTGATGAAACTGATGAATTACATTGTGTGTATTACGGGCGCTATAGGAATTGCAGTCTCGATCCCTTTTAAAGCCCTCAATCTTCGGTTTCGGGCTTATATATGCTCTCGACTGCAATTCCTCGTTTACCGCCTTTAATACAAAATGTAATATACCATGGCAGGTCGAATCTGGTGTACTGTATCATACCATATCATATCATTTATTGATAATAAAAAGTATTACATGTAATTTTTTCAATATTTAAAACTATACATTTTCTTGTAAGTATCCTTAATATAACATTTAAAAATTAAATAAATATAATTATGTAAATTGTAAGTACATAGATAATTTTATAAATTCATGAACTCGTTAAAATTATAGAACGTGTGCTCAAGAAGCCAGCATTTGAGTCGATGCTTGAAACTGGTCAGTGAAGTAGCGTTTAAGAAGTACCGTTTGTCGAGTCCCGGTGGTTATCGCATTGTCTGGTTGCAGCGCCCAACAAGAAGGAGGCGCGACGCGCCGCGGCGCGCGCGGCCTGCGCCGCCCTGTTCGGGGTGCAGTTCACCGACGAGCCCGCCGCCGCGCCGCAAACATAGACACCGCACCGCATCCCGTTCCGACATTAAGCGATACGCAATATGCACGTTTAAAGTCTACCTTTCTTTTATCCAAGGAACATTCAAGTCAGTTTTCATGAGCCTGTTTCATAGATATTAAAATCAGGATGTCGACTTGTTGTCCCTGAAAAATTAAAAGAACATTTGACCGACCCAAAAAGGAATGAGATTTGAAAATAATTAAGTTTGCTGGCCCAAATATGAAGGTATAATATGCTAACTTGCTAGCCAATCATTGAGTACTTTGATCCAGCTGAATATATCATGTGAATCTTATCACAATAGTTTTAACAATTTTATTGACTATGGTCTAACGTTGCCCCGGCAAATGCCCACGGCAAACGTCTATAAAATAAGAATAAGTCTGTCTATTGACAGGCGAATTTTATTTGGGATTTTTTTACCTATTCTAAAGCAGGTGACACTAGATGACATAAAAACGTTTGGATATATTTTAAGTGGATTTAAGACCGGAACCCCACTGCTGCGAACACACGCAAGGCGTGGGTCCAATGTACTGTCAGCGCGTAGTGTAGTAGGCCGTGCACTGCTGCTGAAGTATGAACCTATATTTTGATACGGAGCGTTTTATACCCTCGTAGAGGTACCCTCAACGGTGCACAGCAGTGGAGATCCGACCTAATCCGGATGTATACGGGGCGGCGTCGAAGATGTTGACGACATGCGCGCGGGGGTATAAATTAGTAAAGGACGTGCATTAAATTGCCTACCCTACCTACTTGATTGAAAAGTCTAAATAGGTAAACTTTATTAAACCTCGAAACGCAGTGGAATTGTCATACAAATAGTGTAATGTGACGTCCATCCTAGTTTTGTGGTATCAAAAAATTACTTTTAAACATTCAATGAATTATTAAAATTGATTTTATATTATAAAACAATATCTTTTAAGAAAAATGATCAATCGCAATATCTTCGTGACCTCTTTTAATAATTGATTTTCTTTATTTTATTGATCGACCTTGTCAAGTACCGAATTGAAAACATTTAATTTTTTTAACACGGCTATTTTATTAGCTAGTTAGAAAGTAGGGAAAATTTAAAAGGACATGTTTTTTTATTTTTTTCGTGTCGTCAATTTCATACATAAAATTATAAACTTCACATTATGCGCATAGATACGAGTTCTGCGCGCAGCGCCCGCTCTTTAGCGAGGAGCGCGAGTGAATTGAGTGAGATGACGTCACGCACCAGTTGCCACTTAAACACGATTTTCTCTAAAAGCTCTGATCGAAAACATCTGAAACTTTTTTATTGACTCCATTAGACAGAGGTACCGAAATGGTTTTCGAATTACGCCATACTAAAATTTTGTATTGTTGTCAATTGTCGAAAGGTAAAAATAGCATATAGCCTGGCAACAAAGACTGACGGGTGGAACTAAAATTTTAAAGTTGGTCAAGACATTGCTTGTTTCACAAATCTTCTACATACTGAGCTGTTTGCATGTAACCATTTTTCTTCAAGTAATTCAGTCTTGTTTTCGAAGGCTTTTGCAAAATTATCATTTAAGATATCTAAATTGTGAAAGTGGCGACCCCATTTTCTTTCAAACTCTTTTTTGCCAAGCTATACGCTAACTAAGATACAAAAAATTTAAATCGGGAATGGAACTTAAAAACTTGTACGAAATCGAAACTAGCTAGGGCTAGACCATACCAGAGACATTCAATTTTCAAATTTAGGTAGTGGTTAAGAGTGTTATCGCTCTTATAGACTAGGTATTAAACAAATGTAAGTAGGCTTAACTTGCTAGGTTCTAGAGCACGCTATAACTTAGAAGCTAGCGTTTTAAATGTATTAACGTTAATGAAGATTATGAATAAAGAACATACCTACAATAAAACATTGTTTTTATTTTTTAATTCTTTTACCTTGCATGCCGGAAAATTTTGACACATTTTTTTGTATTTTTTTTTCATGAATTTCCATAGTACTATAGTATACCATGATCATGTCCAACGTCCATGTTGTGCCAACTCCGGTAATAATCGGAGGCTCTGCGCTCGAAGTTGTTGACCATTATGTATACCTGGGACAAACAGTCCAGTTAGGTAGGTCCAACTTCGAGAAAGATCAATCAATCGTCGAATCCGACTCGGCTGGGCAGCGTTCGGGAAGTTTCGCAGTGTCTTTTCGTCCAAATTACCGCAGTGTCTTAAGTCGAAAGTCTTCGACCAGTGTGTGTTGCCAGTGATGATTTATGGTTCCGAGACGTGGGCGCTTACGATGGGCCTCATAAGAAGGCTCAATGTCACCTAGAGGGCAATGGAGAGGGCTATGCTCGGGGTTTCTCTGCATGATAGAATCAGAAATAAGGATATCCGCAGTAGAACTGGGGTCACCGACATAGCCCGAAGAATTGCGAACCTTAAGTGGCAGTGGGCGGGGCACATTGCTCGCAGGACTGATGGGGGCCGATGGGGCAAGAAAGTCCTGGAGTGGCGTCCGCGAACCGGTAGACGAGCTGTCGGTAGGCCTCCAACAAGATGGAGTGACGACCTTGTAAAAGTCGCGGGAACGCGGTGGATGCGAGTGGCACAGGACCGGTCTGAGTGGCGCGCCTTGGGGGAGGTCTATGTCCAGCAGTGGACGTCTATCGGCTGAAATGATGATGATATTGTATACCGAGGAGTCTCGAAAGCACTTTATTTATGTGCAAAGGCATGCGAAAGGTTAAGACTAGCTTGTGGAATTCGGTAATAGTGTTCCCGCGGGAACTGCGTTTTTCCGGGATAAAAAGTAGCCCATATGTTGACCAGCGTTATAAACTTCCCCCATACTAAATTTTGTTGCAAATTGCAATCCGCCCCCGACAATATCCCTACATCATCATCATTTCAGCCGAAGGACGTCCACTGCTGGACATAGGCCTCCCCCAAGGCTCGCCACTCAGACCGGTCCTGTGCTACTTGCTTCCACCGGTTTCCCGCGACCTTCACAAGGTTGCCACTACATACATACAGACACTTTTTATTAGCCGTCACAGTAACACACATTCTCTGACATCTGAAAATTTCAGATCTAGAGAGCCCTCTCTATCTCTTCAACGGAAATAGCTAGACTGTGCTAGCTGTGACAGACAGACGGACAGACATACATCGGAGGCATATTAATAGGGTTCCATTTTTCACCCTTTGGGTACGGAACCCTAGAAACTTGCTATTTCGTAAAAATAATTTCATGAAATCGGTTCGATGAAAAAAATATCGTGAAGTTACGTCTTCTAATCCTATTTAAACGGTTCTAGAAGTTGATAACGCAGATTTCTATAATTAAATACACTATTCCGTCATACTCACGAATACCAAAACATTGCTAATTTATATTGTTCAGTCAGCAGCAGAAGTAGCTAAGCTGTCCAGGTGTTCAAAATGACCTACACACGCCCTTAACGTCTTAAGAATAAGGTCGTGTGTAGGTCATTTTGAACACCTGGACAGCTTATCTACTTCTGCTGCTGACTGTTCATACAATGTGGTTTTCTTTTTATCTTCATTTTTCTAATTTTACTTACATTGAAAATTAGCCCACATGCCGCGGTCGTGCTTCTCGCTCCCTCCGATGCAAACAGACATTGTCCGCTGAGATAGTTGCCTGCCTCGATTGATCAAGGTCATTAGCTCTTGTCAGCGTCTTAATTAAAGACCAAGTTTCGGTGAAGGAAAACATCGTGAGAAAACCTGCACGCATCTGCGAAGTCCCCAATCCGCACTGGGCCCGCGTGGGGACTATAGCCCAAACCCTCTCATGATGAGGGGAGGCCTGTGCCCAGCAGTGGGACGCAAATAGGCTGTAGTAGTAGTAGACCATATAGGAATGATTTTTTAGGTAGGAGTTCGTAAGTATAAGGTAAATAAAATTAAAATAACACAACTAGTTACATTGTTCTTACGTTTAATACTTTCAAAAAACTTCAAATTGTACTTGATGGACACCTACAGATAATCGGAAAGAAACGACACGCCATACAGGCTAAATAAAAAGAAAGAAGAAAGAAAAAAGGGTAACTTTATTTGGTCATAAATAACAAAACATAGGTACATTCACAAAAGTTAACAAACAAAAAGTTAGTTTAGCGAATAGATCCACTTAAGTAATTGTCAAGGGGCTCTATTCGAAGTTTTAAATAGGGAAAGAGACATTCACAATCCCTACGCTCACGCGTCGCGGCGCGCTAAATTGAACTTTAAATCTAGCTGCTTAAAGTGCGCCGAGACGCCTGAGCGCAGGGATTGTGAATGTCTCTTTCCCTATTTAAAACTTCGAATAGAGCCCCAGTATATTGTGGATGTGTCTTGGTAAGGAGCGCAGCGCAATCTTATATGGCGAAACACTTGAAAACGTGTCCAGCGGATTTGATAAGCAACAAAACAAAACACACTCGCCTCGCAACCGTTTTCGGTGCGTTTTCGCCTCAGCAGCGCCATCTGAAGGCGCTACTGCAAACTATCCGCCTTGGTGGCCACTTTTCAACCGACGAAAAAAAAAGGAGGAGGTTCTCAATTCGACGCGTATATATATTTCTTATGTATGACCACGCATATCTCCGTCAATTGTGAACCGATTTCGATGATTCTTTTTTTAATTGAAAGGTGTACCTCCAACTTGAACTTTTAATAATTTGGTTTAGTTCTGATGATGGGATCCATGACAAAACAAGGGAAACTCCTCGAAATTTGTTAGCATGTGTATGATTTTGGCATCAATTTCAAAGACTACAGTGAGACTTACGTCCCATCGTACACATGTTTGGAAAGTATAGCCGAAAAAAATTTTAAAATAAAAAATAGAACCTACTTCAAACTCCGATAGCCTGTGAAGTTGGTGTCAAGTTCACTATACGATAGTCATAGCTTTGGGGCGGTTCACTTGACACCGACTTCACAGGCTGTCGGAGTTTGAAGTAGGTTCTATTTTTTTATTTAAAAATTTTTGGAACTATAAGGATTGAGCTCCTTTACTTCAACCCTCCAAAATAACTGCTATTGTTTGTCCTCTGAGGGCCGATTTTTCAATCGTCAGATGTGAATTTAATCCGGAACAAATTAAAATTTTGTATTGAGTACTTATTCGAAGAATTATCAATTGATCAGGGACTACTACAAGTCATATGGTAAAGAAAAGAGAACAACTAACTATTTAAGTAGGTACATTATCCTATCAGTCTCAACGAATCAAAAAAAACATTAAGATACCTACATCATCCAACATATGTAGAAGCAGTCAATTATCAACTTATTACTAATTTATAATAATGAACATTAGAAACAAGTTCGAAAAGTTAACAATATGGAATCATTTTCAGAGGTATTTACATTAATACTTGATTTTCGGCACACTGGACGAGCCTCGTAATCTAATACTAAAGTTACCTATTGTAATATGATTTCGTCAATATAGCTTACTCCAGTCAAAGTCCCTCGCAAAGGCTGGGCGCAAATGTTAGGTTTCCGAATGCGGTTTTCAGAATTTCAGAATAGGATTAGGAAGACGTTCGGTTTTTTGCATTAGGTTTTGTTCCAGTATACGAAGAGGTCCGCTTTCGTGAAAACACGTTACGTCATAGAGGACGACAACGAATTGATGGTTATTGCTCCAAATAAGAATCCTATACTATTAAACGAGCAATATTTGTATATTAAATTACTTATATGGAAATGTTTCTCGACACACAATAAATTTCCGGGCTCGCACATTTTACAAGTGTTAAACAGACGGTTAACAAAAAGAATAGGTTGGTAAAGCACGACACAACTTAGAAGGCGCGTGTCGAAGCACTTAAGCCGTTGACGCAGAGTCTGTTATCGCTTAATCCATGCGCCTTCTAAGTTGTGTAAACCTGTAGGGTACACATCTACACTGCAGAGCGCTGACGCGATTCGGACTCTTCTGTGTGAGATCGATCTGGAAATTTCCGTCTGTGTGCGGTGGTTCAAACAAAAAGTATGTGAACAGCGCGTTCCGAAGTTGACATTCTAAAATAATTCGGTTTATAAGTATTTCACAACACACACTCACTATAACCATTTGTAACTCATGTTGACGTGGAAATTTAGCAGGCTTATGTCCGGGATAACTTCCGTAGGTACTTATAGAGTCGGTTTGATCGAGCTCTAGGGTGTAGATAAAGAAAATCCGCGACGGGTGTTCCATGTTCCTCACGGCAGGGCACTCTACGGGTGAGCTATTTTGACGTTCATTTCTCAACTTATCAACCTTAACATTAAGGATATCAAATTCAAATGGACGATATAATTGTATCCCTACATAAATTAAGCTACGCCGACGACCTAGATGTACGTATTAGGAGTGATTCAAAACAAATAAGTAGATTTTTAGCATTCGTCAAGTTTTACTAAGTACTTACCTACTGAACTGAAAATATTGGGAATCAAATATTTAGGTGCTCACAAATTTATTTTTGACACATGTTTACCTTTTCATTTCTAGCCTCGTATAGAAAAAAAGCAATGGTTCGTTTGAAATTATTTTTTCAAGTCATTCAGTATCGTCACTAAAATGGAACAGTCGCGTAAAAATAGAAGAGATATGAATATGATTTATTCCGATTTAAGATTAAGTTAACACGAAAGCAACGTAAAGACCGGATGATTGCTGCATGCACTGATGAAGCACCTTCAAAGACGACAGTACCAGTAATTGGACGATGAAAAGTTCGATTGACCAGACTATCCTCCATACAGTCCTAACTTATCTAAGCCCCAACAAGTTTTTCACATTTCCCAAAATCAAAGATAAGAGCCCTCGCTCACGGCGACTTTGTATGTGTCGCGCTACTCATATCGCTGTCCTTTTTACTTTGTGATGTAAAAAAAGGATAGCGATATGAGTAGCGCGGCAGCATCGCTACAAAAAGTCGCCGTGGACGAGGGGTCTAAATTGTGTGGTCAGCGGTTTCATAGTCAGACGCCGGAAAAAGCGTGGACTGGCCATTTTGTCGACCCTTATTTCAGCGTTCAATAATTGCTTTATTGATCAACTGGTTTGAAATTTTGAATGCATGGAAAAGTGCATAAAATATAAAAGATGGGTGACGGCACCAGTAATGGACGTTGAACCAATTATGGACATATTATTCTTTTAGCCAAAATATTAAGCAACTGTGATTTTATTTTTTAACGAGCAACATTGAATAATAATCCATCTAAGTAATCCATAGACCCTTGAGCTATCATATAGACAATGTCGCAAGTATCGGCCGTTTCATTAAAAAAAAATGGCCGGCGAGTGAAATGTAGCTGTCCAGTGTGTTACTTACTACAGTATCTATTTTTGTTGCTTTAGCTTTAGCTATATCTAAATATTTCTTATACTTAAACCAGCTTCCTTAAAATGTCCATGATTGGGCCATAACCCGTACTTTTAATAAAAATTGTTTAGATCAATTAACAGTTTTTGTTTTGAATTCCCATAATTTTCAGTTTGACCCTCGTAAATGAAGAATACACTTTAAATATACCTAATATTACACTAACCGCGGCTATAAACGCTTTCGACACATCCAGAGATCGTAGGTTTACCTACTTTACATTGTGCAATTTTGTGGAAACCAGCGTGATCACTTTTGAAGTTAGTTTGTATACGTAACTAAACGGACGCAAGTACGAATGGAGTTCACACAAGTGAATAGGTCCAGAGGGAGAGCGGGCCCTGCAGGGTGGCCGCGTGGGGCGCCTCCTTGCCGCCCACCAGCAGTAGCTGGAGGGGCGCGTCGCCGCCCCGGGCCGCGGGCCGGCTCATGTCGACCAGCTCGATGTCGCCGGCGCCGGAGTCGGGCGTGAGGGCAGCGCCGAGCGCGCGCACGTCGGGCCCCAGGTAGTGCGGGTTGCAGAACCCCAGCGAGGCCCCCGAGAGTCGGTTCACGCGCTCCGCGCTCGCGTAGTCGCTCGTCGACAGCTCCCCCTCCTCGTCGGCGCCGGCCGCATCCTTCCTGAATCTCACCGAAGCGGATTTCGGCATGACGACGACGCTTTTCGTCTCCCGTCGCATCGGGACGTCCTTCTTGAAGTCCTCCATCTCGCGCTTCATGTCTTCTTCCTCTTCGGAGTCGAAGTAGACGAGTTTGGTCGCTTCGACCGGCGAGAGGACGGGAGTCGGCAGGAGCATGTCGGCGAAGTCCGGGACGGAGATGGGTTCGCGGGAGATGTCCGCCCGGCAGCGCTCGGCCTCGTCGGCCTCGCGGGGGCCGTCGCGCTCGATCTGGTGAGACGAGTGCGACTTGGAGAGCGCCAGGCTCTCCGTGGAGTCCTGGTCGAGGGCCGAGTACGAGCACCGCGCGGCGCGCCGCACGGCGTGCGCCGACAGGCGGGACAGCGGCCGCAGC
>OZ020279.1:12691799-12809342 GCA_963971205.1 Aethes cnicana | reverse complement strand
AGGGGCAATATGGTGGTGATACAGACATAACTATTAATTTGTGGTGGCGATATCTTTATTTTGACTTTATGTTGGCAACACTGCGGTCTTCGAAACGTCAAACGCCATGGTGACCGAAATCGATATCGTAATCGAAATTTAAGTCATGTCCTACTTACTTCGCATTCGTAAGAATTTTGCCTATCCCTATTTGGGATAAGGGAAATCCTATTTCCTTATTTAAAACTTCGAATGAGGCCCCTGTGCCGTCGGCAATGTCATACCTGCCCCTAGACACGCCATACACATACAATTGGAACCGAATCGGCACACGAATATTAGGCAATGCACAAATACGTCCGCGTGTCTGGGCGAACCTGTTTATAGGTTGGCGGACGGAACGAGCACTTGCGAGCTACCTACTCGTATTGTAATATTATGTACGCACTTGTAGGTATGTATGCACTTGTTACGCGCTGCGAGCGACGACTAAGTACCTATGACGGAGAACACGTTCCCGGCGCACGTTCGCCGCGGGCGGGCTGAGGTAACCTGGCTTTGGTGCGGGGAGCACGTGTCGCTATTGGTACGTAATACCTATATGATATAGTATATCCGATATAATGTGAAAATGTCGACGTACCGAGGCAGTATCTCCAGAAGTCGCGCAGCGGCACGGAGCCGCCGGCGCCGCGCCCGCCGAGCACGTACACGTGCCCGCCGAGCAGAGCGCACGAGTGCTTGCCGCGCGCGCACGGCGCGCCGCTCGACACCTCGACCGCGCTCCACATCTCATCTGGAAACAACGGTTTCAATTGAATGGTCACATTTCATTTTGTATTTTTTTTACCGATTCAAAGAGAAGATTACCTACACCGTGGTGTTTAGCAAGCATGTTAAATAGTTGTAGTGTAACATAGGTATTGGCAATTTAAAGAAACTAATAGGTAAATTACAACGGATGATACTCCTACGAGCAAGCCACCAGTGCCATAATGGTTTCATATTTTTTCATGTAGATATAGTCAGTGTCAGAGAAAAGGTATCTCCTATAAGTAGGTCGTCAGCTTCGTGCCCTACCGTTCCTGCGGTGCGACAGACGGTGTGGGGCGACCCAACAGTGGAGACCGCGAGGACGGCGGGGATGCTAAACACGCGCTTAGTACGAATCATACTGGCCGTTGACACAGGATTCACAATCAGCCGGAGAAAAATGGCCCCGTCAAAACGGGTGCCCGAACAGCTCGGGCACCCGTTTGGTCTTCATTATAAAGAGGCGCATTAGCATATTGGAACGTATTTTCTAATGTCAGTTTGCTCTATATATTTTGACATATTCTGAAGGGCACTGTTCGTCCATATGTTATTACTTATTATGGTTGATACTGATAAAAATCAGCAAAAAAAATTTACGCATAACCGACTCGCGAGCGACTCTGTGATAGAATTACTTACAAAGAAAGAGGAACTCGTGACACTTGACAATTCTTATCTCAAATCGACTACGCAAATGCAAGGATGAAAGAGATGGGTAGAGTTAGATGTTGAGTCCCCTACCTACATGTCCCCTACGCCACCGTTTTGTGCAGAGTTTCTCGGGCGTAACGGGAACGGGATTGTTTGTGTAAGCTGTGCTGCATGACGCGTGAGCGCAGGATAGGGAATCTCACTTTCCCTGTGGAAAGTTTTGAATAGAGCCCCAGCTTTAAGTATTTGATTCTTTGTCTTCTTAAGTAAAGAAAATCTCATACCAGACTAAACTTAAGTACTTATATGCAAATTCCACTACTACTACTACTACTACAGCCTATTTGCGTCTCACTGCTGGACACAGGCCTCCTCTGCGGATTGGGGACTTTACACACATCTTTGAATTAATTCGCAGATGCGTGCAGGTTTCCTTCACCGAAAAGCACAGTGGTTAATTCAAATTGAATTTCGCACGTAAGTAAACTTAGAGGTGCGAGCCGGAATCGAACCCCCGACCCTCTGCATGAGAGGCGGTAGGTCGAACCACTAGGCCACCACGGCATCCACGAGTTCAATTTATTGCCGCTCATTTTTCTGGATTGTAAAGTGCATATTTCATAACCCGGGCGAAGCACAAGAGCTTCACCCGAGTTATGAAATGGGGTTTACGTTGGAGTGGAGATTTGTATTTATATTACAACTCTTTCGAGGGAGACGCCGCGAAAAATACTTACGGATTACAAATATTTCATGTTTCCTTCCACCTCCTTGAAAAGCAACGAATTAGTCGAGTTGAAGAAAAAAGTCGAGTCGAGTTGAAATTGAATTTTAGGTACTCACTATTTTTTTTATACTAATGGTATAGGCAAACGAGCGCACAGCCCACCTGGTGGTAAGTGGTCACTGCGGCCCATGGACACCGAAATCCTATGATCCCCCATTAAAAAACCATAAGATCTCGAATACGTTGCCTACCCTGAGGCCTAAGATGGAATGCCTCTGTGCCAGAAATTTCACCGGCTGCCTTAACCCCCTACCGGAACACAACCAGTGCGAGCACTGCTATTTGGCGGCAGGATAGTGGGGAAAGATGAGCGCACCATGAACGGCATTTAACGTCAACGGACAAATAAAAATAATGTACGATTTTCGCGTGAACTGCACATAAAGAGCAACTCCACGCCCCCCTCACCGAGATCACAGACATTCGGAATGCACTCTCCCCTCCCTAGAGGGCTACGGCTGCATATGTCCGTGAGTCGGGGAAATAAATCGTCCCCGCGGCCTCTTTCACCCCCCTCCCCTAAGAACAACTAGGGACGTTATATTCGACTCCGATTCCGAAAAATCGGATTCGTTGATACGGCTCCGACAATAGGTATTAATTGGAGGTTATTGTATATTATAATCGCTCCATCGAAGCAGCAAATTTAGAACTACATATTAGTTAAAAGAATTGATTTTTATAAAAACTTAAAGCTTTATTTACGTAAATATCTTAAAAACTCACTAAAAGGCCGCGAGCCACGAGCAGATGTCATGACCAATACGGAGGACACCTGATAACTTGGGAAATGGTTAAGATAGTCGTAACTATAGCCTATAGTCGGTAGGCCTCCAACAAGATGGAGTGACGACCTTGTAAAGGTCGCGGGAACGCGGTGGATGCGAGTGGCACAGGACCGGTCTGAGTGGCGCGCCTTGGGGGAGGCCTATGTCCAGCAGTGGAAGTTTATCGGCTGAAATGATGATGATGATGATAGCCTATAGTGAACGTCAGCTGGCAAGCCGTTGGTGGGTTTGCGCTATTTCCCCCCCAACATGTCATTTTTTTCGTTATTTCCTCCCTGTTGAACTTTTACCAGATGATAGTTCAAGGGTAATTGTGAAGGAAACCAAGACGTCAGCTGGTCTATCTGGGTGGAAAAGTCATTAGTACACAGTATACAGCAGGTTTTTAGGGTTCCGAAGTCCACAAGGAACCCTTATAGTTTCGCCATGTCCGTCCGTCCGTCCGTCTGTCCGCACTATTGCTCGGAGATGCTTAGTTCTAGAAAGCTGTAATTTGGCATGAATATGCATATTAGTTACACTGACAAAGTGGTACAATAAAATTTTGGAATATTTTTTTTTTATATGGTACCTCCCCTACTCGTAAAGTGGGGATGTAATTTTTTTTTCTTGCGTACCCCATGGTGCGGCATATCGTTGAATAGGTCTTAAAAAAATATTGTGGGTCTGTTAAAACCATTTTTTGATTAAGTGATGCGTTTGTGAAATATTAAGCTTTAAAGTGCTATTTTTTGTTAGAGTCACGTGTCCCCCCCCCACCTGCCAGCTAAATGGGTGGTACTTGGATGGCTGAAAAAAATCACGGTTGTGGCATATATAACGTAGTTGAAAGTAAAACTATCACAGCTAAGTAGGCTATACAAACTTACGAGTAATAGTCGAACAACTTAAGATGATGATTTTTCTCGAGCAGCAGGGGCGTCGGGCGGGCACGTCATACCACAGGCTAGCTAGATGCTAATAAGTCTTAGAAAGTTCCGTTCCGAAGTTGACGATGCCCACAGTATTGGGCATCGTCAACTTCGGAACCCTATACTTTGCGCGTGGGCCGACACGCACTTGGCCGGTTTTTTATAATGTAAGAGTGTACTATTCGCCAACAAACTGTTATGCAGTTTGGCGAATATCTAAATGTATTATCAAGTATATTATTATTTTCTGATAAATAAATAATAAAAAAACCTAACTTCACGATTTCTTTTCATTGAACCGATTTCATAAAATCCTTTTTACGATAAAGCAAGTTTTTTAAGTGGGTATGCAGTGAACATTAACATATATTTTACTCGTCTTGCAAAATCAAATAGGTACTTTTCGTTTAAATACTGTTTAAATAAAGTCAATTTAGGTCTTGTCTTAACAAACGAACCCGAACATTTCTCTTTTTTCTCCTGCATCCGATTCCGAATCCGACAAACGTATATAACATGCGATTTGGATAAACCACCTCCCTAACATCTCATCCTCCCTTAAGCATTGCTTATAGAATTTGAGACCCTCTTACGTTACCGTTTACAAGATGTAAATATTGGAGCGGGACGTGAGGGCACGAGTTGCGGGAACCAGTGAGTAATAAGTAATGAGCACGTTGATTTGAAAGGTTATTTTTATGGGGTGTCAGACCTCTAAACCTGAGTGAGAAGGGTTGATGGGTGAGATGGGAGAAGAAGGTATCTTTATACACTGTGTCCATCTAAAGCCAAGGCGAAGCTTAAAGTTCACTCTTTGTGAATATGTTAATTTTAAATATATAAATAGAGTTATCTTTAACAGACTTCTAAAAAAGGAGGAGGTTGTCAATTCGTGTGTATGTTTTTTTTCTCAAAAATGGCGAGGAAACTCGTCATTGTCTGCTTTCTATCAGACCGCAAAGTGCGTCATTGACAATCAGTCAAAAATTAAAAAAAAAAAACTCAACTGCATGCCCCGGAAATTTGTATGAATTTACTTCCGCGGCATGTATAAGCGCAGGGAATGTTGTATGAAACTTCATTATCGTACAGGTACTTTTTTTTTACTGATAAATACGCGAAGGAATTCCCAAACAGCCAAGTCTGCATGTTCTGTATCTGTCAATTGACGCGAAACCAAACGTTTTTATCCGTGTCTGAAACAGCGCAATGTATTTCAGAACGGAATTTAAAAAAAGAACGATCCATAAAGAGCGGGAGTTCTTGTCTTGTATCAGATTTAAGTAGCAAAATTTCATGAAAATAGTTTACTAGTTTGGTTTAAAAATTAATAAAAGGTCTTCATTTTTATAAAAAACGAGAAATCTACATGCGAGTTTTTAACTTGCTAGTGTGTCTCGTGTTAGTGTTAGTGTGTCTGTTAAAGTCAAATATCGGTGAATACGAAATAAGACTGGCGTTCCATTGGATTTGTTGTAAGTACTTGACTACCTTTGCGTGCGTATCAATGCTGTATTATGAATACCTAATATCAAGGTTTTTTTCATTTTTGAGAAAAGCACTATATAAGCCTCGGCACGTGAAAGGCTTTGCAGGCTTCGTACATATTAAAGGGCCTCGGCGAATCCTCGGCCCTTTAAACCAGTACTCAGCCTGCAAAGACCTACTTTCCCGGCCACGGCAATAATGTACTATTGTTTTTATTTTTTTGTATGTTCCGCGATTACTCCGTCAATTGTGCACCGATTTCGATAATTCTTTTTTTAATCGAAAGGTGGTATCTCCGAATTGGTCCCATTTAAATTTGGTTCAGTTCGGGTGATGGGTTCCATGCGAAAAAAGGGAACTCCTTAAAATTTGTTAGCACGTGTATGATTCTATCGTACCCGTGTTTGGAAATTGTAGATAAACACATTTTAAAATAAAAAAATAAAAACCAACTTTATACTCCGACAGCCTACAAAGTCGGTGTCAAGTGAACCGACCCAAAGCTGATTACAATCTTATAGTGAACTTGACACCGACTTTGTAGGCTGTCGGAGTTTAAAGTTGGTTTTTATTTTTTATTTATTTATTTATTTTTACTAAGAAAGTCTTTGTCTAAGTGCCAAAAAATCTTCCACTGTGGAAGTTTTGGCTTCTATAGGCAGAACGTAGGTAGGGCTTGCTGGCACTTCACTTGGCTGCTGTTTGCCAAATACCTATCCCATGCCACTGCTGGCCTCCCGATAGAGTCGGGATACAAATATTTGACAAACACGTCCAAGTAAAGCGGCGGCAGGAACCTAGATATGCTGGCCAATTTGATATTTGGCACTTGAATTTGATGTAGGTATTCTTCAAGGATCAATCACTGGCGTGCAGACAAAATTGTCCTAGTAATAGTGCTAGAGTCTCATTCAATGTAGGCAGGCGTTTCACTGCAACCGAATGTAAGTACCTAGTGTGCAGTTCAATTTTAAAAAAGGTTTAAGGAATTTTCTAGTTATTGATATATAAATATTACAGAGAATTCTCAGGACAGGATTTCATTTGAATATCTAACTAGCTCCGTTGGATATTCAAATTCTTATAGGTACTTAATTGTAAGTATTATATAAATGCGAAAGTAATTAATTATCTGTCTGTCTTTCTATATGTCAAAAAAACTGGTTTGAACCGTAGAAAACCCCTTTCCCGTGGAAATATCGAGATAAAAAGTATATCCTATGTTATGCCCAGGGTCTCAGACTATCTCCATACCAAAATTCATCCAGATTGGTCCAGTCCTTTAGACGTGAAGAAGGACAAATAAACAAAAATTTCACATTTATAATATAAATATTATTATTATATTATTACTCAAATATACGTTGACCAAGATCACCGCGTTCGGCGGCCTAAACATATTTTTATTCCACAGCCCCGAAAAAACTCACGTTGATTGATTCCCTTCCGGACTTCAGACTAATGGCGGAATCTTCCAGAATTTATGCTGTTATTATAGTCTTTCCGTCTTTATTATTAATGCCCCCATTAGGCCTCGGATTGCGATAGCCCCCACAAATATTTGCCTGCGGGTGCGGACCCCTTGTTAGTGGCTGTATGTACCCTTTGTTTGCTGACCTGTCATGACAATTATCTTTGTTAATGTAAACGACAATCATTCTCTAATTTTGGCGAGATGGGTGAGCGTAGAATTCGAATATGTGATTGGATTTAGCTTTACTAGCTTTAGCCAGCGTGGCGTGGAATTCGGTTAGTAGGTATAGAGGATAAAAAGTGCCTCGGGACTCGAACTATCCCCATACCAAATTTCATCAAAATCGGTCCTGCGGTGGAAGCGTGAAGAGGTAATAGACAAATAGACAGAGTTACTTTCACATTTATACCTAATACTAGCTTCTGCCCGCGACTTCGCCCGCGTGGAATCCGTTTATCGCGTTCCTGCGGGAACTATGCTTTATTCCGGGGTAAAAAGTAGCATTTCCTTTCCCGTGACCCCAACTATCTCCATGCCAAATTTCATCTCAATCGGTCCAGCGGTTGAAGAGTGAAGAGGTAACGTACGGACAGACAGAGTTACTTTCGCATTTATAATATTAATATGGATACCTATAGCTTCTGCCCGCGATTTCGCCCGCGTGGAATTCGATTATCGAGTTCCCGCCGTTACTATGCGTTTTTCCGGGATAAAAAGTAGCCTATGTCCTTTCCCGGGACCCCAAGTATGTCCATGCCAAATTTCATCTCAATCAGTCCAGCGGTTGAAGCGTGAAGAGGTAACAGACGGACAGACAGACATAGAGTTACTTTCGCATTTATAATATTAGTATGGATAATATTCTTTCTGACATTGATGCACCTACTCATTTTTCTTTCTGTTTGGCCTTATGGTTGACTGGTAGAGAATGCCTTTAGGCATTAAGTCCGCCAATTGTATACATTTTGTATGTGCAATGAAGTTTAAATAAATATGGATATGGATATCAGGATGGATTTATGGATAAAGTCTTACCTATAACTTAGCGTTAAAATTGGATTGTCAATGAACTTTAAAATGAGATCCAAGATAGGTTTACTATTATATCACTTTTTAAGTTTACCGACAACCTGACAGATCATAGCTTAGGTCCATGCAAATTAAAACACGTAGATACATATTACAAAGTAAAGTTGTCCGTCTGTCCGTCTGTCTGCTCACGATAAACTCAAAAACTACTGAAAGGATTTTCACAAATAGATCTTAGATAGATAGAGGGATCACGAGGAAGACTTAATATATCATTTTCACCTCACTGGCTCGAAAGTGGTCGTTTTGCAGCTTGATATCCGAGCGCAAAAGTTGTTTTTATCCGCTAGCGTGGAAAGTGTTTTTGAAATTCGAACGACGCATGACGCCACTGTCACAATAAAAAAACAACGATACGTTCTGAAACGCAATTCGTCGTGAGAGTTTTATTAAAATAAAGGTTCAATTTACTTAATATCATCATTAATAAAATTATATTAATAATACACCGTTTCAGATGTATTTCATTATTTCACTATGTTTTATCACAAAAATACTTAAATATGTGTATATTTTAACTGTATTCAATGAATAATTGAATCTTGAAGTACGAGTAGGAGTGATTTGGAACGCAACCTCCGGAAAAAAAAACATTAAAAAAAATCAAAAAAAAGTTTTAGATTGCTGGTTTTGTAATTAAGAATACCTATACGAAGTAATAAAGAAAATATGAGCGATTCTAGCGATGAAGATACGAATTTAACTCCTCCAGAGTTAGCACAAACTGTACGTGACGCCGAACTAAGTCTTCTTCCCGAAAAATCGCGCGTGAGGTGAAAAATTTTGTGTTGCGCTCAGCAGCAAAGTCGTTTGCTGTCTCGTGCCTTGAAACCCTCGTTACACTCGGGTCTCAATCACGCACTCACAGCAAACAACAACTTTGCAGCCTTGCATAACAAATAACTATTGTTGTTCCTTTACAGTTATTATTATTTATATTTTCACCTCACTGGCTCGAAAGTGGTCGTTTTGCAGCTTGATATCCGAGCGCAAAAGTTGTTTTTATCCGCTAGCGTGGAAAGTGTTTTTGAAATTCGAACGACGCATGACGCCACTGTCACAATAAAAAAAACAACGATACGTTCTGAAACGCAATTCGTCGTGAGAGTTTTATTAAAATAAAGGTTCAATTTACTTAATATCATCATTAATAAAATTATATTAATAATACACCGTTTCAGATGTATTTCATTATTTCACTATGTTTTATCACAAAAATACTTAAATATGTGTATATTTTAACTGTATTCAATGAATAATTGAATCTTGAAGTACGAGTAGGAGTGATTTGGAATGCAACCTCCGGAAAAAAAACATTAAAAAAATATTTAAAAAAAGTTTTAGATTGCTGGTTTTGTAATTTAGAATACCTATACGAAGTAATAAAGAAAATATGAGCGATTCTAGCAATGAAGATACGAATTTAACTCCTCCAGAGTTAGCACAAACTGTACGTGACGCCGAACTAAGTCTTCTTCCCGAAAAATCGCGCGTGAGGTGAAAAATTTTGTGTTGCGCTCAGCAGCAAAGTCGTTTGCAGTCTCGTGCCTTGAAACCCTCGTTACACTCAGGATTCTATATTTGAACCACTCGCTTCGCTCGTGGTTCAACCCTAGAATCCTTCGTTCACTCGGGTCTCAATCACGAACTCACAGCAAACAACAACTTTGCAGCCTTGCATAACAAATAACTATTATAACTGCCCAAAGTGACGCCCTTGTGTGACTAGGGAGCAAAATGGTAGGTAGATTTTACCGCGGGTGACGGATTGAATCCAGAGCGACGCGAAAGATTCCAGAATATAGCGGGCCCTCAGAGCGAGGGATTCTAACGTGGAATCTTGAGCTAGCAAGGGATTCAATCTATGCCACCCAAGGTTTAAATAATTTTGCTACCGTTTTACACACTCTGTTTTTCACTCCTCCTATGAGAAAACCTGTAGTTGCAGGGAACAAAACCGTACTTTGCTCCCTAGAGAGTAAAATATTACTTTGCTCCCTGTTTGCGGGGCAGATATGGAGAGGGATCAAAATCTCATTTTGCTCCCTCTAAACGGGGAACAATGTACTCCTTCTCGAATAGGAGTGAAAAGTTTCTTAACGCGCTTCTTCTCAATTTTCAACATATTTAAGCGTAAATCACGATACTGCATTGTCAGGGGAGAAGAACTTGTTTTTTCACACCTAGCGTCTTTACCTTGCAAATTGCATGCAATGTTACACGATTTTAAATTCGATACATGTGCGGGAGGGATCTCCGAGACGGGAGGGTGCCAATTGGATTTGGTTCGCAACTGTGGTACACCCTACTCGTATACCTACTGTCGATGTGATGATTAAGGACACAATGTGACGCTGACAGTTTATTCAAAGTAAATTCATATATGAATCAAACTAATACCGCCATAGTATTTTTTTGGGTATGAAAAATAGCTTCGTCCTATTCTCAGACCTACTGAACATACACTCCAAATTTAATAAGCCGTTTCGGAGGAGTTTGGTTACAAAGGTTTGGCCGAGGGAAGTGCGACCTTATACATTTAATTGTCATACCATACTGCCCGCAGCCAAAAAGTTTATACCTAATGTGCGCTCGCCCTAAGCCTTAGCTAAGGGACCGGCGACGCGACGCGCGGGGGAATATCATACTTCCACGAAAGATCTTGAAGAAAAATGGCATTTTATTCAATTAACCTTTCTTGCATACCTTCTCCAATAGGCCGTCACCAAGCTGTTTTGAATAAAGTAGCCGTAAAAACGCAAGTAAACGGGACTTGAATACATAATTCATCGTTCAATTTTACCACATAGGAAAACAACTTTGGATGGTTTTTAAAATACCTACGAATTCAGCGTCCTAGGTAACTTTATTAATCTGTGGTTCTAGGCTGTGACTTTAATCAAAAATGTCCATACATTTCCGCGGAAACCATTCGTCAAACGAAACTGCTCCCTGTTCTCCTCATAGCAACGTTTATTTACCGAAACATGCTTGATCACAGGTCCTTAGCTTGCAAATCGCCGTTGGAAACTCTACTCTGTGTTTTTAATTGAAAGTCCATTGCGGGACTAGGGTGGCTCCCTCGGGGTGAACGACCCCGCGCCCTCGACTGTTGTGCAACAGTCGGTCGGTTGCGTCGACAAGCCAGGGTGCTAATGGTGGCCGCGTTTGGTAGGTAGATTTATTTATTGACAGGTACGTACCTAGTAGGTAGGTATTTACACTGATGACAGAAGGAAGATTCCCTATTTCTAATTCCCTTTCGAAACGTTACATAGGAAAAGGGAAATTCCCCAGCCGTACCGTCTAAGCGTCACGGCGCTCAAATTGAACTTTAAATCTAGGCTTTGACGGTAGGGATAGGGAATTTCCCACCCTATGTAAAGTTTCGAATAGAGCCCCAATATACTAGACGTCTCCCGTTGCTTTGTCAGGCTAGACTTAGAATTTGTGTACCCGATGATACAGTATGCGAAAGTACCTACTTAACTCTTCTGTCTGTTACCTCTTTACGCGTCAACCATTAAAACATTTGGATGAAATTTGCTAAGGAGATAGTTCGAGTCCCGCGGGTAACGACATAGGCTACATTTTATCCCGGAAAATGCAAAAACGCATGCTTCTCGTGGTAACGCGACGATAACCAAATTCCGAAGTCGCGCACAGGAGCTATAGTCAATAATAATTTAATAATTCATTCATTATTAAGTATAATAATATTGTTTCTTTTTTCTAAAGTCACGTATTTTCTAAAGCATGGCAAAATTCCCTTTAATTATGTATTTAATTTATTTATCATATATATCATATATAATTATGGTAGGTACCTAATTAGAACCCAAGCTCGCTGGGAGCAGACTCACTAAGTTTAAGTCCTAGTATGGAATTTCGCAGTTATTTGGCTTTCAAAATTAATGCTCATCTCCTGGGGTCGGGAAAACTCAGATAGCACCCATTAGCCTGCTGGAAAAGAATGCTCAAAACGCTTTTTATGGATCTAATTTGATGGGCCTACAGTAATCAAAACTAGTCCATCTTCCTGTAAGCCTGACGCAAGCTAGGCTATGTATGGCCACAGAATATTTAATAGTACTCCATACTCCACGGAATTACCCGCTTGAATCTAGCCGGCGCGTAACTCGCGCCCAACTCTCTGTAACCGCATTTGTTTCATCCGGAGATGAAGAGTGGATCATTGTCCCACGTAGTGGTACACACATATTTACAAGTGTACAGATGTCCTCGCACGCACACAGACTTCCTAGCACGCAAACATTGACACTTCATTCGAATTGTGTTTGAAATCGTGCTTTTATAGGCCGTGTCCGCCGTGTGGCACCTATCTATGGCTAGGCTAGGTTCCCTGGTTACACCCCGAGGCAATCGGGCGCGACTGCCGCGGGGTCGTTTATCACTGGCGGGTGCCTGTCTCTCGACTCCCATTGCTCTATTGTCCGAGGCTGCAGGCTGCAGGGTACGGTGGAGTTCCAATATTAGTACACTTTTGGACCAATTAGAATCGAGTAAAGGCTAAAGTGTTTATATATTGGGGTCTCGGCTGTACTATGGTACGGTCGAGAGCATTCGAGCTACAAGACTAAGATTTTCTGCCGAGATTCATATTCATTCATATTATCAAAGAATTGTGATTGAAGCGTTTGAAGTTACTTACACACGAAAATGTTGTTAGAAATCCTATTCGATTTGGATACTGTTATCTTCATCTTTTAGAGCTGTAATTTGCTATTTATGCTTACCATACCGATGTGTGTCTGAAAAATACTTAAGTAGTTCAATAATCTGAAAACTGTAACATAAATTACAATGGAGTCCGAACAGTGAAAGAAAGGTTCCTCTATGGAATAATTTATTTATGCATACTCGTATCGTGACGTGGAGTGTTATCGCGCTTTCTATCAATATTATTTAATGGTAAGTAAAGTACAGCGCTTTTTTGAAGTAATGCAACGAGGATGCGTGGTTATGATCGCGACATTCGTTTTTGCCATTAAGATAAGATAAGATAAAGATAAAAACCATTTATTCAAGTAGGATTTTACAATCACTTTTGCATCGTCATTATGTACAGTTTGATGTAGTTATCATTAAAAACATACCGTTATCCGCTGCAAGCTTCGTCATTGATTTAGGTACCTACATCTTCTACTTTGTATCACACTTTTTTTTTAATCACACGCACTATATCGAATTTTAACATTGGCGAATACTCCTAACCGCTAATAGATTTAGTGACCAACGAAACGAACGAAACTTCAAATGCGTGATCGAGTCCGAAGCGAGCACATCATACAACGCACGAAAGTGGTGACGTGGGTCGAAGAGTCGCCAAGCTAAAGTGGGCTTGGGCAGGTCACATAGCAGACACGTCGAACGATGGAGAAAGCGCCTTTTGGAGTGGAGCCCCGGTTGGATAGCCTGATGGTCCGATGACTTGAAAGTGATAACAAGACTAGTCTGGCTGAGGGAAATAGACAACCGCTCTAGATGGAGAGTGATTGGAGAGGCGTATCTATGCCTAATGGTGGGCCAATATAAACTAAAGTTCAAGAAGTAGTAGACTTAGATCTTAAAGTAGGTACAGGTATTTTGATCAAACCTTACGTACGAGTATACTAATATGTAGGACATAACTTTAACAAAAATGACAAGAAAGAAAGTACAGTGAAAATAAATGGAAAATATCCGTAGGGCGTACTTAATCCGATGTCAAGTAGTTTATTTATTTTAATCTCTTACACAGAATGACGAGGGTCTAAGTAGGTACCATATAAGAAAGATCATTTAAACACCAACAATCTTTGAAACTCGTATCGAAATACATGATCTTCTGATGTCGTTCTTAATTATTAAATTTGTATTCTTATTCTACCACCTAGTACGTTATAGCCTGGGTCCGAGGGAATATAATTTAAATGTAACATCAAAAGTAATGTACCTGCCTTTCATCGCCGGCACGGTGGGTGCCAGTGTGAAGCCGTTGGTTCGATCGCTCATTACTTGTCCCCTATCCGATAAATCGTCGTAAATCTTCATATGAAGCGGTGAGTTAGTGTTAATCAGTGTAAGAGATTGGAGATTCCCACTCCGGATTACGGTATTTACTGATGACAGTGTCAATTAATAACAGATTATATATATATATATATATAGGACGTTCATGATGATGATGCTGAAACAACTTTATCGACACGGCTAAAGTAGTATATGTAAGTAGTATATAATATGTAGTGTTTATCAATAGTTATATATGTATATTTGTGTATACATTCTTTTCGTTATTTAATATGAACTCTTCCTCAGTTTACTTGATATCATGTACGTAGGTACTTCTTTGCTCCTAAGTAAATGTTCTCAGCTTCACCCCAAGGTTGACTGGTAGAAAATGCTTGTAGCATTAAGTCCGCCTTTTGTACACTGCATTTTAATTTAATGTTATTGTAAATAAAAAAATCTGGACGTGAATTCACATTAGCCCCACGTTGGGCGCCAAAAACCGTTCAATGTAAATCGATCATGAAACCGCGGTATTAACATACTTAATCGGTTTGTCTCAATTAAATTGAGTGCTAGTACATTTTACAATTGTTGAACCTGTTAATCAACGTAAAAGTATATTTTAAGGTCACAAAATTAGGTTGCTTTGTTTAATTTTATGAACACGATGACATGCACGGCCTATAAGCCCAGTATGTGGTCGAAGTAGTTAATTTTTACGGACGCACACTGCCATATTCAATCCATTAGTCGGTGGAACGATTATACAAATGAATTGCAGATCGAAATCGTGCCCCTTCATGTTTTATCTGAAGCCCCGGCACGCATCAGCCCTCTACTCACCGCAGCATCCCATCCCAACACACCAAAATAAAAACACTTAACGATCACTGGGAATCAAACCTACCATATGCAAGATAAACACTGTATAACACTGGCTTTGTCTGTTCCAAAGTGCAATGCACCAGACAACAAGCGTGCGGGAAGCACGCACGCGGTCTCCGCGGAGGTTTGCGGCGTACTGGAGTACTTATACGCTGCCGAAAGCGTTCGCTGAATTCTAGTTCGATCACGCTCACGTTCGGGTCCACGCAAACCTCTTATTACGTCAGTTACGTAATAAGTATTACATGTGTTTGAAAAGCCCGTGATTCCACGCCATAGCAAACAAGGACATATTGTTACGGCTTTAACGACTTCATAGGTATTTTCCTCGACTTTAATCGGTCTGATCTGAAGAGGATTGGTCTCGTTTTTTCGTTTTGTCACTATATGCAACACAAGGTCGAGGTCACTGGTCAATGAACCTTGGAAACGCTAAATATATCAGCTCATCTCCAAACATAGACCATACGTGTTGAGAATGGCTAATTACACGTACATACCTAGGTCATTCAACTTTTTTGATGGTCATTCGTCGCTACAGATTATATTTAGTAATAAACAAGAAATAACGCTATTTTAGAATTAAAGAGGGTGATCAATTTTTTTATACGTGAAAATGGAAAGGAAAGTTCCTTGACGAGTTCAGCGTGTATTCGAACGCAGCCGATCGATAAGGCGGGAAAATGTGGGAAGCCGGGCGCGGCGCGTCGCCATGGCGACCGGCGCTCGCTAATTCGAATTAAGATTTTCATTTTATCTTTAACCTAAGCTGGGTGAGGCTAAACCGGGTGAGGTCGGGCGTCAATATTTGTAAATACTTAGAATTTAAATTTGTACACAACTCACCTGTTGTTAATTGCGTTCCTTATAAAAAAATAATGCAACCGACCCAAACCACCCCTTAGTACATTTCGATGCAGGTGTGAAAAGTTTGTCATTTTATCACGAGTCCCTTCCCTAGGGACGAGTGAAAATGACAATTTCGCACGTGTATCAAACGACATTTTTTAATACATTTGCGAAAAAAATATAAATAAAATTAAAAATTAAAAACAAACAAGACCAAATTACTATGTACTTTAATTTTATGCAGCTGGTGGCCGCGACTTCATCTGCGCAGGATTAGTGGGTATTTCGAGTAGCTTATATAGGTACACAATATCTTTATAAATTGTAGCCTATGTGTTATTTTAAAGTTTCATTAAAATCGATTCAGTAGTTTTTACGTGAAAGAGTAACAAACATCCATCCATACTTACAAACTTTCACGTTTATAATCTTAACTTAGTATGAAGGATAGGATTATTTAATAATAACAAGATAATAGTAACAATAACTTCCGTAAAAGGTCTCCGTCAAAGGGAAAAAAAGAAAATATGATAAATAGTTTCGGTTAAACCTACAATATTTTTTGTATTGGCTTGGAAGGCCAAATAGATTATCCAATAAAACTAATACGTATTGAATTGGTAACCTCCTTTTTTTCAAGTTGGTTAAAAATAACTCCCATGTAAAATCATAATATCTTAATGAGGTCAGGTGTGTGACTTTGGTGGTCAGCCCATACGTGACGGGACGATTGGTCACAAAAGTGAAGTCACGTTTTACTGGAATATTCTGATTAAAAAAATATTATTCACAAGTTTTACACAATTTTTCAATACATTTTATGAAAAACGGATCTGATAACGCCTCTTTCTAATAAAAATAAATAGATATCACGCAATAGCTACTATTGTTTAGAAGTCAATCACAAACCCTGACTGACGAAAAGTTGACGGAGGAAAACCGCTGGCACAAGCTACTCCTGCGCACGCGGGATTTTTAAACTTGTGGCTGACTGGTCAAGTGGCATTCAATGTTGCCATTTATATGATGAAAAAACCGGCCAAGTGCGTGTCGGGCCACGCGCAAAGTATAGGGTTCCGAAGTTGACGATGCCCACAGTACCTTTCTAAGACTTATTACCATCTAGCTAGCCTGTGGTATGACGTGCCCGCCCGACGCCCCTGCCGCTCGAGAAAAATCATTGGTATTTTAATCATTTCAAAAGTTGGTCGACGATTACTCGTAAGTTTGTACAGCCTACTTAGCTGTGATAGTTTTCCTTTCAACTACGTTATATATGCCACACCCGTGATTTTTTTCAGCCATCCAAATACCACCATTTAGCTGGCAGGGGGGGGGGGGGGCACGTGACTAACAAAAAATAGCACTTTAAAGCTTAATATTTCACAAACGCATCACCTAATCAAAAAATGGTTTAAGCAAACACACAATATTTTTTCAATACCTATTCAACAATATGCCGCACCATGGGGTACGCAAGAAAAAAAAATTACATCCCCACTTTACGAGTAGGGGAGGTGCCCTATAAAAAAATATATTTCAAAATTTTATGGTACCACTTTGTCAGCGTAACTAATTTGTATATTCATGCCAAATAACAGCTTTCTAGAACTAAGCATCTCCGAGCAATAGTGCGGACAGACGGACGGACGGACGGACGGACGGACGGACGGACGGACATGGCGAAACTATAAGGGTTCCTTGTGGACTTCGGAACCCTAAAAATGAATTTGTGGATTTTCTGGCCCGGTCACAAACCGACATGCCAGACATGTCAGGTGGCACCAGTTTTACGTATCACTATAATATACATTTAGTTTTTAATATGAAATATTATTAATTTTATCTACACTCATATCATAAACCCTCTATGATTCGTTCAAAAATCGCAAATTCTGACCAGCATTAAGATAAACTGTTTAGTTAGAACAGATTTCTTATCTGTGAAAATGGTCTAATAGCTGATGGTCTATCGAATTCGCTTGTCTAATAGCATTCCGAACATCTGATCTTCGAACAGCAATGGCCGCCTATATTCTTCAGTCAGACAGAGGGAAAGTTTGTGCCTTGCGGCTCGTTTCATAAAACCCCACTCGAGTTTTAAGGACCGTTATTATGTAGCAGTTACATAAACTACTATTATGACAATATTCATTCCTTTGACGAGCAAACTAACGTACATTATGGACACCACCAATTTACTTCATATTTCTAAATATTTTTTGAATTATGCAACTTTAAAAAGCGGCTTTAAAAAATCATAATAATTACATTTAGCATAATTCATGTGAATTTATGGATGAAATCTATAATTTAAGGAATATAGTTTATATAGATGCCATTCAAATATTCACAAATAAATACATTTTCTCAAAAATGGCGGGGAAACTCGTCATTGTCTGCTTTCTATCAGACCGCAAAGTGCGTCATTGACGATCAGTCAAAAATTCAAAAAAAAAAACTCAACTGCATGCCCCGGAAATTTGTATGAATTTACTTCCGCGGCATGTATAAGCGTAGGGAATGTTGTATGAAATTTCATTGTCGTACAGGTACTTCTTTTTTAAACTGATAAATACGCGAAGGAATTCCCAAACAGCCAAGTCTGCATGTTCTGTATCTGTCAATTGACGCGAAACCAAACGTTTTTATCCGTGTCTGAAACAGCGCAATGTATTTCAGAACGGAATTTAAAAAAAGAACGATCCATAAAGAGCGGGAGTTCTTGTCTTGTATCAGATTTATTTAGCTAAATTTCATGAAAATAGTTTATTAGTTTGGTTTAAAAATTAATAAAAGGTCTTAATTTTTATAAAAAACGAGAAATCTACATGCGAGTTTTTAACTTGCCGTGTTAGTGTGTCTGTTAAAGTGAAATATCGGTGAATGCGAAATAAGACTGGCGTTCCATTAGATTTGTTGTAAGTACTTGACTACCTTTGCGTGCGTGTCAATGCTGTATTATGAATACCTAATATCAAGGTTTTTTTTCATTTTTGAGAAAAGCACTATATAAGCCTCGGCACGTGAAAGGCTTTGCAGGCTTCGTACATATTAAAGGGCCTCGGCGAAGCCTCGGCCCTTTAAACCAGTACTCAGCCTGCAAAGACCTACTTTCCCGGCCACGGCAATAATGTACTATTGGCAGTACCTAATAAAATATTAAAGTAGTGGGACACTGTCAAAACCAGGGGGTAAGTACAAGTTTTAGTGAAAATGCCCAACTACACAAGCTTAAGAGGATACATAAATAAAAAACCCATTTTTAGGTGCGTAGAACTCGTAAAGTACTCACGTTAGGAGTCTGATTTTCGGATATGTGTATATTGATTATATACTTGAAGGATTGATCAAGGCCAAAACATGACTGAGATAATTTTGTTCGATAGAAAAAAATCACGAAGTCGCAGCTGCTATTATCTTAATGTGCTTGAAGCTTCTTAACGACAAAGAAAAGGACTTCGAGACTTTCTTAAAAACTAGACATCTATATTAACTAAAGACTGATCATACTAGATGTCAATATTTATATATATATCAATTACAATTAATTTAATTCGGCTTTGGCGCTTACGTTGTTTTATTTCGTCCGACGTGCGCGCTGCCATCTCTTTCTTTCGTGCAAGGTCCCTATATACGCATCACTCTACGCCAGTCGGCCAGAAACCTTCGCTGCAGTAGGACCTGTGCTCGACAATCCCAGCTCCGTATCGCGCTCGTATGTAATCAATATTTCGTGATTATAAAGAGAAGTAAGCATGGGAAAGTTTAAAAAGAAGACGGCAAAGTGCTGGTAGTATGAGAGAAAGCAAAATTAAGTTTCTTATTTATTTATACGATTTATTCGTGTAACCGCATTCAATATTGCTAATGGATTATGAACTGGAGAACTAGTCGTTTTAGTTAAAAATACTTACCTATCATTTATGGTTGACTTTGTGCGCGGCCTCGGTAGCCATGTAATTTCCTAATCAAGTAGGTATGAAATTTATGTATTTAGAAGGAAGCCAGCAATTGACAAGCTGGTATCTTTGGGACTCGCCTGTTTATCTCGACTTAGATCTGCCTTCTTTCCCCTGCATTACTCTAAACAGTAGTGAAAAGTCAGTACCTATACTTACCTATTCACAAAATAAAGTCGATGTGAGCATCTTTTACCTTCCTGAGTATAAAGATACGTGTAGGTACAATCTGTTGTACATTTGCTTGATAGCCCAAATACCTATTATTTTATACCTATCCATGTGTAAAAATATTGCGGTTCCAATATTATTACATAGGTACATATGCCTATTGAGTAGATAGCCTCCTTTTTTGAAGTCGGTTAACTATTCTCATTTCAAAATCGTATTAATTAAAATAAAACAGATATTCAGATAGATATTTACCTAAAGTTTGGCCGCGTGCACGGTAAGGGGACGGACTCAGTTTTTATTTGCCTATTAAAATTCCCGGGATTTCCAGGATTTCTAAATTTAGTAACCAGGCCTCAAAAAAGCTTATTTTAGTATTTCTATACATTTATTTATGACTAGCTCCTGCCCGCGACTTCGTCTGCGTGGAATGTAAAATTGCCGATAAGTTTTCTTTCCGACATCCGATTTTAATCAAACATAGCTTATATATTGCTCATGCTCTATCTACCCTTGAAAACTGCATTCAAATCGGTTCAGTAGTTTCGGACACAAAAGGACAGACAGAAAAGATTTCTAAAAATCGCTGTTTTGTGGTCTACCATACATCTTTAGACCCCCTGTTCCTTTTTTTGAACTATTCTTTCTATCTACAGACACGCCGGGTTCTGCTCTTTTATTATAGTATAGATAGATAAGTATTTTTAGTGTAGGACCCAATTATGAAAAAGTCTTCAAATAACGAATTCCGTGGGACCTGACCTACCTCGGCGATACGTATGAATTTATTTATTTTATTTATTTATGTATTTTGTACACTAAGTTTTCTGTGTGCAATAAAGTTTAAATAAATAAATATTTATGAAAATTAACATTTTTATGAAAATTTATTGTTTTCTTTCAAAGATAATAGGATTACCGAATTTTACCTATTATAAAAGTTGTAGAAAAATTCCTAGATTTTTAATGAATTTCAAATTATTACAACCGACCGACCTAAATTACCGAATTAACAGGTTTATACGATTTTAATGATTTCAAAGAAACGGTCAAGTGTGTGTCAAGAGCACAAAATGAGCTAGCTAGGGTTTCGAGTTTTTAACCTTCCAATTTACTTAGAACTCTGGATTCTCATGGATTGTTTTGTAGCAGAGACCAAGTTATGCTGGATTAGAAACCACTCTATCTATTAGTGAAAACTGCATTAAAATCCGTTCAGTGGTAATCAGTAATCAGTAATCATTTATTCCTTGACAACCATGGTATTACATAGCTCTTAGAAAATAAGTAGTCAGTACAAACATGGACCCTATTTGGGTGCAGCAAGGTTTGATCTTAAAACTAAGTTTAATATTAAATTTACATTAGAATAAATCATGCAATGACAATTTAACATTCATGATATAATTATTTTCCTAATAGTCTCACATGTCTCTTTATTTACTATTTAAATTATTTGACAATTAATTGAATTGAATGAATTGAATTGAATTCTCACATGTCTCTTTATTTACTATTTAAATTACACTATTTAAGGTTTTTGACTTTATCGTGAACATCCAGACTGACAGACAGACGCGGCGGGGGACTTTGTTTTATAATATGTATAGTGTTCGTTACACCATTTATAACTGCAGAACGGCTGAACCGATTTCGATGATCTTTGATTTTTTAGATTTGTCTCCGTCCCGAATAGCCCTTGTAAATTATGCCCTTATTATTCTTGATATATATATTATATGAAGAATAATAAAGAATAAGAGGAATACGTGTACGGAATTTCAAGTTTCTATCCTTAAGGGTTTGGCCTGTGCGTTGATACGTCAGTCAATCACCTTTGCCTATTATATACACTGATTATATATATGTAAATTGATTATTATCAATTATGACTTTAAGGAAACCCATTTGAAGCCAATCCAAAACAAAACTCAATTCATTTCATTCATCTAGAACCGAATGTAAAATTATATAATTATTTGAACTCACTGACTGCTAATAAGCTCTTCCGGATTATTTCTCATTTTTGGTCCTGTTCTTGGATTGCTTCGTTATTTACCGGTCGATTGTAATCATTTGAAATTCATTAAAAATCTAAAAATGTTTGCTATAACTTTTATATTAAACTAAAATTTGATAATTCTGGTAGTTATCGAGTTATTTCTGCAAGAAAACAAGAAATTTTCATAAAAATGTTATTTTTCATAAATATTTCATTTTATATTAACTTTGCGTGACTAAATATAGACAACAAACAATCTACATTATATTACCTTTCATATGACACCTTATTTGATAAAATCGGTCCAGTAGTTACCAAGAAATAATGCTAGTAGAAAAAGCCCAGCCGCCATCTTTGTTACGTCGTAGCTCCCCCTCTTACTCTTGGGGGGTGACAACTACTTTTTTTTTGTATTCTAGAGAACATGCCGATTTAGGCCATATCGGTTGTACGTATGGCCGAGGTAGACCGTCCCACGGAATTCGTTATTTGAAGATTTTCATAATTCCTACACTAAAAATCCATACTAATATTATAAATGTGTTTGTTTGTTTGCTCTTCCTTCACGTCGCAACGAGTGGACCGATTTGGATGAAATTTGGTATGGAGATAGTTTGAGGCCCCGCAATAACATAAGATACTTTTTATTCCGATATTTCCACGGGAATGGGTTTTCCACGGGGCAAACCAATTTTTCAATACTTCTATAACTATAATTGGCTGTATGTGTAGTCTGTGTGTGTCATCGGGTACGCAAATTCTAAGTCTACGCGGGACGAAGTTCGCGGGCATCGGCTAGTAATTATAATAAATAAATGTATATACATACCTAAATAAGCTATTTCGAGGCCTGGTTACTAAATTTACGAATCCCGGAAATGCCGAGAATATTAATAGGCAAATAAAAACTGAGTCCGGCCCCATACCGTTCACGCGGTTAAACTTTGGGTAAATGTGTATCCGAATTTCTGATTCCTGTTAATTACAGAATATATTCAATATCTACCTGATTTTTTAAATGAATAAGATTTTGTAATGAGAATAATTAAATGACTTCAAAAAAGGAGGGTATCTACTCAATACGCATATGTACCTTTGTAATAATATTGGAACTGCAATATTTTCACATATGAATAGGTAATAAAATAATAGGTATGTATTTGGGCTATCAAGCAAATGTACAAAACATTGTAACTACGTGTATCTTTATAATCACGAAGGTAATTGAGATGCTCACATCAACTTTATTTTGTGACTATGTTAGTATAGGTGTGTGAAGTCCCCAATCCGCACTGGGCCCGCGTGGGGACTATAGCCTAAACCCTCTCGTGATCAAATAGGCAGTAGTAGTAGTAGTAGTAGTATAGGTACTGGCCATGCCGATTTAGGCAGTACCGGTTGTACGTATGGCCTAGAGAGATAGGTCACACGGAATTAGTTATTTGAAGACTTTTTCATAATTGGGTCCTACACTTAAAATACTTAAACATGTTTAGTTCATAACTATGACTGTATACCTACCAAGGCATACACTAAATTTCGAAATTCCGGGATTCCCGGGACTTTTTTATAGGAACATTAAATTGAGTCCGGCCCCATACCGTTCACGCGGTCAAACTCTGGGTAAATGTGTATCCGAATTTCCGATCCCTGTTAATCACAGATATTAAATTTAAATTAATGAATTAATTTTATATCCCACTAAAATGAAAAAAATAAAATATTCGCTTCTAATGTTTGTGTAGGTATATATAAATTTGTTATTTGTTTCGTACTTTGTATTGAATCCGAAAGTAATGACTTCGATATTTAAATCTACTTTATTTACCAAACTAGCGCAAAATCAGAATTAGTGTAGGTGTTTTGAATTTCGCGGGAACACTCGGGGGGAGCACGCCCCGCGCGGGACGCGCGCGACTAAGCCACGCCTCCATAGCTTCAACTATTTTTCAACGTAGGCCCTTAATGAGTAAGCAAAGCACCTAGTTAGAGGCACTGCGCCAAACACGTGTCGCTTCGCTTACCGACAACGCCGGTTGGTTTTGGGGGAGCCGGCTCTAGGGTGGGATTGCAGTTGATGTATTGCTTAGATTTTGTGGTTAGAAATTACTACGGCGGTGAGATTCGATCATTTACTTAATCGTAATTTAAACCGAATAAAAAAAGAAGGGGAAAATGAGAGGGGTGTCACAAGTTTGACGTTTGCACGTACCCATCTGTCTGTGTGTCTGCCCGTGTCCGCGTAGTTCAGCAACCGGCGGGTACACCGATTTTTATTTAGTTTTTTTGGATGGGGCTAGTTAATAATAACACTGGTCAACATAGGTCCATATAGGCTACTTTTTATCCCGGAAAAACGCATAGTTCCCGCGGTAACGCTATTTCCGAATTCAACGCGGACGAAGTCGCGGGCAGAAACTAGCTTCAAGAGGAAACACAACGGCCGTTTTTCCATACAAACGCTGTCCCCTGTTTCCTCCCTGGATAAAGCAAATATCCACATTTTTTTTTCCTAAAATTCAACGACCACTAATTCTAGGTTCCTATTTTTTCCTTTTTCAACCGACGAAAAAAAAAGGAGGAGGTTCTCAATTCGACGCGTGCGATATACATGGTGGGTCAGAAAATATGGCAAATAATTAACCCACAGTATCGGCTATCGATTCTAAGTATATTGTATAGGTCTTTAATTTTTTTTTAATTGGTAAAAAAATATATTTTGTATAGGATTCAGGCGTCGCTCACACAACCAATCCCATATACAATTAATTTTTTTACCAACTCGAAAAAAATTAAAGACCTATACAATATACTTAGAATCGATAGCCGATACTGTGGGTTAATTATTTTATGTATGACCACCCATATCTCCGTCAATTGTGAACCGATTTCGATGATTCTTTTTTTTAATTGAAAGGTGTACCTCCAACTTGAACCCTTTTAATAATTTGGTTTAGTTCTGATGATGGGATCCATGACAAAACGAGGGAACTCCTCGAAATTTGTTAGCATGTCTATGATTTTTGGCATCAATTTCAAAGACTATATGCAGTGAGACTTGTCCCATCGTACACATGTTTGGAAACTATAACCGAAAAAAATTTTTAAATAAAAAAATAGAACCTACTTCAAACTCCGACAGCCTGTGAAGTCGGTGTCAAGTGAACCGCCCCAAAGCTATGACTATCTTATAGTGAACTTGAGACCAACTTCACAGGCTATCCGAGATTGAAGTCGGTTTTTTTGATTAAAAAATTTTTTTTTGATAAATTAAATACCTATTAAAGAAGATAGGTATGAGCCTTCAAAAAACTAAAAAAATTGCAAGATTTCTCGTTTTGTTCAGACGCCTAACAAACAAATTTGACGAAATAAAATCAAAAAAGTAGGTATAAGGCTTTGTCCTTTACGGAACGGAGCCAACATGGAACCAACAAAACAATAAAACAACATGTGGGTCAGCCGGCGCCGGGAGCAGGGCGGCGTGACTGGCGGGACACTAAATCGATGCCCTAAAAACTTGACGAATTTTTCCAGGGATAATAATGGTATTTGTATGAGCATAACAATGATGTTCACAACTTTAATACTGGGAATAAACTTTAAACTTTTTGTTACTGGTTACCGTCTTCGTAAAGTGAGCTCTTCGCGTTTGTTGGGAACTATATGATTTTATAACAAATTGCCTTCTGATGTTGCTAATATGCCATTTAAAAAGTTCAAGTCGTTCATTAAGTATCGTACCGTGCATTGGTATTGAAGTACCTATGACATATGATTGATTTCACAATATTGTAGTCGGCATCGTGCAAAGGGTTCAAAGGCTTTGATCGCCGCCAACCACTCGGGCAGATATAACACGGCGGCGGCATTCAAATCAACCGTGGTCGTGGAATACTTCGTTCATTTAGTTCTAACCTGACACAAGCGGACACAGCATCGCAAATAACGCTACCTACTTAGGTACTGAATTACAGTTTTGATGTTTAACATTATAATGTATAGGAGGTTATACTCTACTCCCTTTGCACAAATTGATTACTGTTTTTTAACTGACTTCGAAAAAAGGAAGAGGTTCTCAATTCGTCTGTTTTTTTTTGTATGTATATTCCGCGATTACTACGTCAATTGTCAACCGATTTCGATGATTCCTTTTTTAATCGGAAGGTGGAACCTCCGGATTGGTCCCATTTTAATTAATTTGGTTCAGTTCTGATGATGGAATCCATGAGAAAATGAGGGAACTCTTCAAAATTTGTTAGCTCTTCAAAATCATACACATGTGATTTTTGGCATCAATTTCAAAGACTACAGTGAGACTTACGTCCCAACGTAAACATGTTTGGAAACTGTAGCCGAAAAAAAATTTTTAAACAAAAAAGTAAAAACCGACTTCAAACTACTTCAAACTCCGACAGCCTACAAAGTCGGTGTCAAGTGAACCGACCCAAAGCTAATGACAATCTTATAGTGAAATTGACACCGACTTTGTAGGCTGTCGGAGTTTGAAGTCGGTTTTTTTTTTAATTTTTTTGAAGCAACATCTCCAAATAAAGCTGTAATTTCAGTAGGTATGTAATTTATTTCATTCCGTTTCAGCGCATTGATAAGTATTTAATTTCCCTCCAGTTTGTATCGAAGCTAAACGAACTTACAAATTGTCTTCATTCTAAGTAAAGTACTTATTCTAGACACGAGGATGCACGCGGAGGGTGTGATGTGATGGACCCCAAGCAGTAACAAATTCACACCGGCGCCTCAGCTCAGAGGGAAAGTCGGACCCTACGATAAGGCGGCGGGCAGTAAGTATTGGAGTGCACGGAGTGACAAATAAGTGAGGTAAGACATCCATAGAAGTTGTTTATAATTAAGTAGGTACATAGCTTAGCTAATTATACATTTGTATGAAAATTGTACCAAAATGTTTTTATTTTTATTTATTCATGACAATGGATACAAAGTCCTTCAGTCGAAATCTTAAATACAAGCTCCATTAACAAAGTTGAATTAATAACAATATGAGATTTCCTCAACAGTATTTTTAAAAAAAACCGACTTCAAACTCCGACAGCGTACAAAGTCGGTGTCAAGTTCACTCTAAGTTTGTCAGCTTTGGGTCGACACCGACTTTGCAAGCTGTCGGAGTTTGAAGTCAGTTTTTATTTTTATATTTAACATTTTTGTTTCGGCTAAGTACCTACAGTTTCCAAACATGGGTAGGTACGATGGGACGTAAGTCTCACTGTAGTCTTTGAAATTGATGCCAAAATCATATGTACACGTGATAACTAATTTTGAGGAGTTCCCTCATTTTCTCATGGATCCCATCATCAGAACTGAACCAAATTAAAATGGGACCAATTCGGAGGTACCACCTTTCGATAAAAAAAAAGAATCAATGAAATCGGTTAACAATTGACGGAGTTATCGCGGAACATACATACAAAAAAAAACATACAGACGAACTGAGAACCTCCTCTTTTTTTCGAAGTCGGTTCAAAAGTAGACTACATTGGAGACCCAATTTTGAACATTTGCTCCATGTCTACCGTCAAACGAGGCATTTTGTAAGTATATATAGGATCCGGCTTTTAGGTATACATTTCAAGCGCAATTTCACTTATTTCATCACTAAAATTAACCATTGAACATCAAACGATTCACAAACGAATATCACGTGGTTAATATCTCTGCGTCGTCCTGATTACAACAATGGATCTGCTGCTGGATATTAATTACTTATCTATAATATCGATTATCGATAGCGCTAAATAGCGCATTTTGGAGTCGTAAGTTTCATTTTCTCTAGAGTTTCAATTTGAATTTTAAGTGTGAAATTTACGACTTACGAAAAAAAACCGGTCAAGCAGCGAGTTAAACTCGCGTGGAGAGGGTTCCGACCATTGATTATTTTCAATGACGTCATTTTCAAACCGTTTCACAGAATAAGCTCTTTTATATGATAGATTTTAAATACTTTTCCTGTAAACTATAGGTCATAACTATCCTCCGTATTTTTGCCAAAATTTTAGGTCCAGTGGTTTCGGAGATAAGGGGGGGATGGTCATTTTTCGCTTATTTTCTTGAATATCTCGAAAAGTATTGACCAAAAAAGAAATAAATAAAAAATTGAGATCAACATAAGAAGTACTTTCATTTGATATGTCACACGATATAGTTTGAAAAACTTCATTAATATTTTTTTAATTTAGTCTCCAAAAATAGGGTAGTCTATGTTTAAAATTCATTTATTTTCGTTACACGTCCGTCTTTGGGTCACAAAGTCACATATACGTGCCAAATTTCAACTTAATCGGTCCGGTAGGTTCGGAGAAAATCGACTGTGACAGACGGACGGACAGACACACGAGTGATCCTATAAGGGTTCCGTTTTTACCTCTTGAGGTTCGGAGCCCTAAAAATTACGTGTCCTTTTAAATTTTCCAATCTTCATAAGGCCCACACTTGCACCAAGCTGTTAATTTCGGGTTAAATAAATAAATAAATATCTTGGAACATTTCACACAAATTGACCTAGCCCCAAACTAAGCAAAGCTTGTACTATGGGTGCTAGAAAACGATATAAATACTTATATAGAAAAATACATACATATATAAATACTAAACATCCATGACTGACTACAAACATTTGTGCTCATCACAAAAAGTTTGCCCCGAGCGGGATTCGAGCCCGCGACAGTCGGAACAGTGGGCAGGGTCACTATCATACCAACTGAGCCAAACTTGTCGTCATCTATCTTCGGCTGAAGACCTCAAACGCCATGTTACACTGAGTAGTAGCTTAAGGCCCCAAAGTTTCGAGCCCAAACGCCACAAACAGATACGTAATACTTAAGTACACTTAATATATGTTTGTGGCGTTTGGGGTCGAAACTTCGGGGCCTTGGGGGCCCAGCGCAATTTTTATTTTCAAGTTCCTTTTTCCTCTTTCTTAAAGGCAGGGAAAGTCAAAGATTACGTAGTAAACCCTTCTGCACATATAATTAGTTCTGCGCGTAGCGGTCACCGTACACCGTCGCTCCTTAGCGAAAGATCCATATGACGTCACATGGATGTCACGCTCCAGTTGCCACTAAAACACGATTTTCTCTAAAAGTAATGAACAAAAGAATCTGAAACTTCTTTATTGAATCCTTTAACAGAGATACTGAAATGGTTTTCGAATTACGCCTTACAAATTAGAGAGGGAATTAAAGCACTTCTCCATGCAATGCAATATGGTTGTCCAACATGGTGGAGATGCTGGGATACAAATGATGACGCTTTCGAAATTAAGGCTCGGCGTTCCCTGATTAGGTTCCAGTTTCACGATTGGGAATTCAGTTTCGGAATTCCCAAGGCTGGCGTAAACATTCGGTTTCCTGATTAGGCTTATTCCCGATGAGGAATTCAGATTCGTGTTTTCATTCCTGCCAGTAATAGATTATAAACTTCTACTACGTACGTCATTACGTCAAGATGACGTATAATAATAATAATAAATACGTTTATTTCAGGCAGAGCCCATATTTTAACAATATCAATGTCACACTATACATTATACAATTACAATTTAAATTAAAAATAAAAATCAAATCAACACAATAATAATAAAAAATTAAAAATTGGTCCTTAAAAATTCAAAATTTTATTATTTAATGTTACCCATTACTAACCCCACCCAGTGCGTTATGAACGGGCAGTCGGGTCGCGCCGCGATCATCGCCAGGATGGTGTTGGGGCTGCGGCGCAATCGCTGCAGCAGCGACGCCGCCTTCTTGCGCATGATCGCGTGGAACCCGTCCACGCGCGCCTCGGCGAACATGGCGGACGCGCTGCAGTAGCGCGGCAGCCCCAACAGCACGTAATGATGAAAGTATGAATTACAACAAACGTAAATGTTTGTTTCATTTATAATACGTGTATAATCTAAATACCTAATTATCATACATCAAAACAACGCCTATGGCAAGTAAAGTATAAGAATGAATATAAACTACCATATAATTTATTGCCAGGTAGAAAGTACGTTTTTGAAATGGCAACTTTGTGAAAGAGATACAAGATGCTCAAGGGGCCTCTCAACAAACCCGAAAATTTCCTAAGTTTAAAAACGACCTTCTGCTATACTACATAGAGTTCAATTTTTATTGTTGCAATTTTGCCAGTTCCGTGTCCAAGGATTAGGTATATTAAGTCCATGGAGGAAACATATCCTGTCAAACGTACTGTCAAATGTCACTTTGACTTGACGTTTGCGCTGACAGCGCCCATGCCCCGCAGCCCGCAGCGTAAGCGTCCTAATCCTAAAGGCGACGGAAAATGAATATGAATACTATCTTACCTTTTACGTTGACTTCCGTTGCGATATTGTAAATCGACAGCGCAATATTTCCGTCCTACGCGGCACGCACTGTTACTGAGCAATATGAGGTGAGGAATCGCAAACGCTTGGCGTCAGACGAGTCGCGACGGCGTCTCGGTCGTTGAGTGGGCACTGAGTTGCCAACGCGGAAATCGTTTGTAAATGGGATGTTATCGTTTGCAGATAATATCCCATGAGGCAGGAGCCGAGCTGCTGGGGCTCGCGCGGGCACGATGTCGCGCCCTGGGCCTCCGAGTGAGAACCTCCCCACGGTAAGGCGTGCCTTTGTTTTGGTACGCTACTTTCGTTTGCGACGTGTAAACAGTAAACACAAGAAGTATATTAATGATTAACTATTATCTACTTACATATTTCGTTTTTGTTATACGTCGCACTTTTTTATTAAATAAATCTTAAACAAGGATTTCTTAAATATCTGTATTCCAGTTGAGGATGTTTCCTTATTTGTCACCTAGATTTTCCTACATGCATTTAATTTTGTGGTAAAAAACTGGGTAAGAATTGAGTTATTAATGAAAATGGGATGAATTAGATAAAAAGGTACAGACACTAAGGTACAAATACATAATGTTTAAATTAAGTTTAAATTGTGGATTTCTGTTCACTGAAATATTTTACTCATAAGAATATAAAGTACCTCTTTCAGTTTTTTATTTAATATAGATTTATTTTGGCCTGCGTGGGGACCAAACCCTCTCATGATGAGGGGAGGCCTGTGCCCAGCAGTGGGACGCAAATAGGCTGTAGTAGTAGTAGTAGATTTAATTTGCATATTGTTGTATATAAGAATGTGGGTAGAAGATAAAAGGGTACCCTCAGTCTGAAACCTACAGTCCAGTGGTGAACATAACACATATTTTGGCATTTTGCACTGAATTAGTCAGTGAAGGTTCATTTAAGACCCATAAATTATAGAAAGGATATCTTCACTTTAGTTTCTATATTAGGTTATCATTATTGTGTCACATTAATAAGGCAACAACAAAGGGCAATAATAATACAATCAACTCCAGTGATTCATCACTACTTTATTTGGCATCATGTACTTAGTGGCCGCCGCCTGGCTATAAGGAGTGAGGGAGTGATTCTGCTTCAGTTATATATTATTTTTTTACAGAGCTGATAGATACAGCCATGACAATATTCACAGGAAGTGACAGTGTATGTGTTTCATTTGTTTTGTTTCTGTTTGTGGACCATTTTCCTCCTAAGACAAGTAAATTTCAAGTTGCAATTGAATCTTTTCAAAATAAGTTAATATCATATTTATGTAGCAGGAAAATAGCTCACTATAGATGTAGTAACTTTTATATTTAGTTTGTGATGTCTTTATGTTGAAAAACAAAAACAAGTGTAGTGGAACGTTTAGGGAATGATTCTACTTCTAAACATACCTTAGGTTACCATACATTTTATCAATTCAATCAATGTGCTGTAGATACCACACTCAGTCATGAATACATATATGTGTGGGCCTTTGGACTTTATTACAACAGAGTAATTATTATGGTAGAAATGTGTGTACATGTTGGTAAACTTTACTGTACTTAATAATATCCATGAAGCATAAATCTAAAATAATATTGCCCTTTACTAATCTCAACATTATTATCATTCTCTACCAGTTTCTCTCTTAATTAGGAAATAACATGAAGCATGACACCGAATAACCGGCCAAGAGCGAGTTGGACTCGCTTAATTGTAGCTACCATAAATGACCATTTTTCAAAAACTACGAGAGCAATCTTGTTCAAAACAAAAATCAATTTTAGTTAAAGTTTTTTGTCGAATTCTATATTCACAAATTTTTTCACTACATATTTCAAAAGTTAGAGGGGATGATCCACTCTTTTTATCACTAAGTTGGACCAATTTAGCTGATTCTTTTTTGTTTTATTCCATGTGATTCAGGGAAGGTTTAGATAGAAAAAAAATCGAGTACACCTAAAAAATAATATAACTTTGTATGGAAATCGCCTTTGGGTGATACCTTCATCGGCTAACTAGTATTGACATAAATAAAAAACTTGGTTTGGAACCTTCATATCATTTTCAAAGACCTATCCAATGATACCACAAACAGCTATGTTCGCTGAAAAAAAAACCGTTATAGGTAGGGTCAGGAAGCGAACAGTAGCTCGGAGGGAACAGTGGCTCGAATGTGCTGGGCTAGGAAGGGAAAGTGCTTTACGTCTGTCCTCTACGTTAATCAGAAGCGTTCGGTACCCGATCATGCACAAACTAGGTAGTTAGTGAGCCGCGCCTGCGCCATGCGGATGTGTTACGATGCGTTTTTGTTTTTGATCCTGTTTAAATTTAAATTACATTTTCATGTAAGTTTACCTTAATTTTTTTCTTAACTCTTACGTGATTTTTAATAACTTGTGTTTTTGTCATATACTTCAGTGTGTCTAATATACTAAGTATTGGTTGATATTACAAGCCCTTCAGTTTTGGCGTTTGTTTCGAGTTTGATTTAAAATCCAAAATGGCGACAAGGTCAACGGTGGCTCGTTTCGAGAAAGTACACAGTACGCGAGCGACTGTGTACATACCCTGTTAGCCTTTACATTATCCATACTTAATATTGAAAATGAGAAATTATGTTTATCTGTCTGTTTCGTTCTTCACGCTTAAACCACAATTGGTGGTATCATTATGATTGTTTTAATATATAATGTTAGTTCTGCAAGGGTAGCGTCAACCGACAAGAAATATCATTGTATATTAAAACTCGTCATCTGATACAAAGTGTGTTCACAATTGAGCGACAAGTTGTAGTACTCAGTGGCTCGATGCCTATGTAGCCACTGTGTACTGTCAGAAACACCGTGTACTGTACTAGAGGCTACTAGTCACTGTGTGCAGGTCCGAGTACACAGTGGCTCGATTCCCAATTTTTAAAAAACGATGAATATCTCTTTTTTGATGAAAGTAATAGCCAATCAGTTTAATACATATTAAACTTTAATTAATGCACCGTGCTTTGTGCTTGCAACATCTATGTCTCAGATTCATATTTTTCGAGCAACAGCCTGTTGAAAAAAACCGAGCCAGTGTTCCCTCCTTTACCCTAAGTAATCCTTTCCTAGAATCCTAAAAAAATGTTTGTTAATCATAACAAACATGGACAAACACTAGTTAGTTGAGCATTGTGTTGTGCCTCGCTCCCTCTTTCCACGTTTCATAAACTTCAATCGTAGCGATTGATTCGACAGCTTGCTTCTTCGTAATACTAGCTCCAAGAATGAGGGTCACCACTAATGAATTCGGCGCTAGAGGCGCTGGAGTCGCGTGAGGTGCATTCAGTGTTGCCAATTTAGCATATTATGCGGGTGATTCTAAAAGCGTTTCTACGACCGTCAGTCCGCTGTCGAATTTTGTGCTATTTCCAGAAACCTAAGATGGCATATTATACCTACCTACTCTACTACTTAAATTGGCAAGTGATGTCTCCGAAACTTCAAAACGCCCCAATTTGACAGATTGTATGTGAAGAGAATCTTTGACATTGACAGCCAACACCTCGCACGAGTGTTGCCAACTGATGAGCAGGACGATGGTGGCCGTCATTACATGGTCGATGCAGTAATCAGCAAATGGTGGCCCTCAGGCAGGCTCACTAGTTGGCGCCACTATCTGCAAGGTGGTGGCTGTCAACGTTTCGAATTTTCATACAATAGTGTCAACACAATACAATAGTGTCACAGTGACGTTTGACGTTTCTGAGACCTCAGTGTTGCCAGTTTAGCGTGTAATATGGCACATAATTTGCTTAAACTGGCAACATGCACCTCGCACTGTACAGCAAACGCCTCTACCGGCGGATTCACTCGCGGTGACCGTAATCGGTAACGTTGCAGGTGAAGCTTGTCGTGGTGGGTGACGGCGGGGTGGGCAAGAGCGCCATCACCATCCAGTTCTTCCAGAAGCTGTTCGTGACGGACTACGACCCCACAATCGAGGACTCCTACATCCAGCACACGGAGATCGACGGCCAGTGGTGCATACTCGACGGTAACTAAAACAAGGCCCTTGGAGGGTCAATTTTTATTCAAGAACCTTGACCGTTGAATTTGGTTATCCATACTTATATTACTTAATATGTATATTTTTTTATCCATACTACCTAATATTATAAATGCGAAAGTGTGTTCGTTTGTTTGTTCGTCCTTCCTTCACGTCGCAACGACTGGACCGATTTGGATGAAATTTAGGATGGAGATAGTTTCACTCGGCCGACATGGCCTATAAAAAACACGATCTCGATCACAACTCGAATGCAGCAAGCCGGGCAACGCGCTGCAGTGTCAATATATTCGTGCGAGGACGCCTGGACACTTTGTAAATGTGTGTGTACCACTACGCGGGCCAATGATCCTATAGTATCATCGGGTACACAAATTCTAAGTCGACGCGGGACGAAGTCGCGGACAACGGCTAGTACTTAAATGAAAAACCGGCCAATGAGCGAGTTAAACTCGCGTGGAGAGGGTTCCGACCCTTGAGTATTTTCAATGACGTCATTTTTAAACCGTTTCACAGGATAAGCTCTTTTATATGATAGATTTCAAATACCACGAACTCCTTAATAATTTTCCTGTAATCTATAGGTCAATAACTATCCTCCGTATTTTTTCCCAAAATTTTGGTGCAGTGGTTTCGGAGATAAGGGTTGGGAGGGGGGAATAGTCATTTTTCGCCTATTTTCTATCTTAAATAACTATAAAAAAGTATTGACCAAAAAGAAATGAAAAAAAAAGTATTTGAGATCCTCATAAGAAGTACTTTCATTTGATATGTCACACGATGTAGTTTGAAAAACATCATTAATATTTTTTCAAGTTTAGCCCCCAAAAATAGTGTCTATGTTTAAAATTCATTTATTTTCGTTACACGTCCGTTATTGGGTCACAAACTTACATATACGTACCAAATTTCAACTTAAACGGTCCAGTAGTTTCGGAGAAAATCGACTGTGACAGACGGACGGACAGACACACGAGTGATCCTATAAGGGTTCCGTTTTTACCTCTTTTGAGGTTCGGAACCTTAAAAATAGTACATTTTGATGCAAGTGCGAAAAGTTTGTCATTTTATCACGAGTCCCTAGTCATGTTGGCGCGAGCGAAAGCGAACGTTAATACTATAGGGACGAGTGACAATGACAATTTCACACATGTATCAAACGACATTTTTAATACTTTTGCAAAAAAATATATAAAAAAGTAGAAAACAAACACAGGTTCAAGTTCTAAAAACAAAAAGCTATAGTGCGTTAAAAAAAAACTTTATGCACGATCACACTAGCTGTCAAAAAACAAAAAGCGCTCGTTCGGAAATGACATACTTCTAGCATGCAGGTATCGAAATGTTTACTTTCTGAGAAACTGTATTAAAAGGGCGGCAAATTATTTATTACGTCACCATTGGCCGTAAAGTAGGATTTTCTGCCCGCTACGCTAAAATCTCCCTTCCTGGCCAAGGCAAGTCGTAACACTTTAGTTAGACAAACCAAAACACCTGCGATCTGGGACATAAACAATTCACCATTCTAAGTCTGTAATGTACTATTATTACTATTATCTCTGTATTACGATGCGATGAGTATATTATACGAGCCCGTAATGTCGTTGCAGTGCTGGACACGGCGGGGCAGGAGGAGTTCAGCGCGATGCGGGAGCAGTACATGCGCAAGGGGGATGGCTTCCTGCTTGTGTACTCTGTCACCGACCCGCAGAGCTTCCGCAACCTGCGCCGCTTCCACACGCAGATCCTGCGCGTCAAGGACAGGTTGTGTACCCCACCACCGCCCCGCAACCTGCCCGCTTCCACACGCAGATCCTGCGCGTCAAGGACAGGTTGTGTACCCCGCCACCGGTCCGCAACCTGCCCGCTTCCACATGCAGATCCTGCGTGTCAAGGACAGGTTGTGTACCCCGCCACCGGTCCGCAACCTGCCCGCTTCCACACGCAGATCCTGCGCGTCAAGGACAGGTTGTGTACCCCGCCACCGCTCCGCAACCTGCCCGCTTCCACACGCAGATCCTGCGCGTCAAGGACAGGTTGTGTACCCCGCCACCGCCCCGCAACCTGCCCGCTTCCACACGCAGATCCTGCGCGTCAAGGACAGGTTGTGTACCCCGCCACCGCCCCGCAACCTGCCCGCTTCCACACGCAGATCCTGCGCGTCAAGGACAGGTTGTGTACCCCGCCACCGCTCCGCAACCTGCCCGCTTCCACACGCAGATCCTGCGCGTCAAGGACAGGTTGTGTACCCCGCCACCGCTCCGCAACCTGCCCGCTTCCACACGCAGATCCTGCGCGTCAAGGACAGGTTGTGTACCCCGCCACCGCCCCGCAACCTGCCCGCTTCCACACGCAGATCCTGCGCGTCAAGGACAGGTTGTGTACCCCGCCACCGCTCCGCAACCTGCCCGCTTCCACACGCAGATCCTGCGCGTCAAGGACAGGTTGTGTACCCCGCCACCGCCCCGCAACCTGCCCGCTTCCACACGCAGATCCTGCACGTCAAGGACAGGTTGTGTACCCCGTCACCGCTCCGCAACCTGCCCGCTTCCACACGCAGATCCTGTGCGTCGAAGACAGGTTGTGTACTATAACTAGATCAAATTCTTCATTTCATATCATGGGCTGAATTCCCGATCCTGTGGGAATATTGGGATAAAAAGTAACCTATATGTTAAATCTATGTATGAGGTATAAACATAGCGATTCCGTCCATTCACCCGTCTATCCAGATGTCTACACAGACAAACTTCTGTTTCTAATATTAATTAGATAAAACAGTGAATCACCTAATGTTTAACGCATGTCATGAAATAACGCCGTGATTTTGAATTCACTGTAAAATTTTCGCACCGTCAGCTCTTCTTTAATAAGTGTAGTAAGTGCGGTCTGTCCGTGTGCGCAGGGACTGGTACCCTATGGTGGTGGCGGCCAACAAGGTGGACCTGGTGCACGCGCGCGCCGTGGACGAGCCCGCGGGCCGCGAGCTGGCGCGGGCCCTGCGCGCCGCCTACCTCGAGACCAGCGCCAAGCAGCCGCCGCTCAACGTGGAGCGGGCCTTCCACGAGGTGCGAATGTACAAATCGGTCTAGCTAGCTCTCATTCTCAGTTCGAAGGTGAAATGGTTAATTTCACCGGAGTTAAACATTCAACATTTCATCTCGACTGTGAGGATAGTAGGTACTACACGCACATTTTATAAAACAGATATATTTTACCCAAAATCTAATATTTTCGAACGGGCCACTTGCCACTGCCGAATAGACTTAGAGGGCTACCACGAAATTCGAAAATCGAAGTTTGTATCGGACTGTCCCGCGGGCTCACGTGTTAATAGTACATTACAGACCTAGGGTGGTGAATTCGTAAATGTCCCAGATCGCAGATTTCCATAAATATGCGATCTGGGGCTTTACGAATTACCGCCCGTGGTTTGTCAAAAGTTTTACGTCTTGCCTTGGCCAAGAAGTGAGATTTTCTCTCCGCGTAGCGGGTAGAAGCCGTGGTGGCCTAGTGGTTCGACCAACCGCCTCTCATGCAGAGGGTCGGGGGTTCGATTCCAGCTCGCACCTCTAAGTTTACTTATGTGCGAAATTCAATTTGAACTTACCACTGAGCTTTTCGGTGAAGGAAAACATCGTGAAGAAACCTGCACGCATCTGCGAAGTAATAGGGATGACGACAGGGTGAAGAAATCGAAATTCTAATTAGTCCGTCAGTCAGGTAATAAAAAAATATTAGACACGTATTAACAAAGAATGACTAAGTTAAAACGCATTAAAGTTGGAGAGTGGGGGCTAACTGCGTCACCGTTAGGTATAAATCGTACCTAACCGTGACGTCACGCGACATTTCAACTCAATATATCTCCGTATAAGTTTGATTACGTGAAAAAAGAAAAAATACGTGTCCAATACTTTTCAATAATCTTCCTGATAGACTAAGGAAAAAAAAGTTGTCGTCTCCCCTATTTAAAGATGTGTGTGAAGTCCCCAATCCGCACTAGGCCCGCGTGGGGACTCTAGCCCAAACCCTCTCGTGATGAGAGGAGGTTTGTGCCCAGCAGTGGGACACAAATAGGCTGTAGTAGTAGTAGTAGCGGGCAGAAAATCCCACTTTATCGCCAAGGTAAATACTGTTCACCAATTCTCCTTCTCCTTTATACTTATTTTTATATTTATTTATGTACCATTGCAAGTAATTATGTATTATACTATAAGTAGTTAATTATTATGTATTATTAGTTGTCGTTTGCTGTCGCTCTCCACTCATTAAGGCCTCCCTGAAAACCAGCGTCGCGGCGCTCCGTGCCACGGCACATGCTGAGAGGAGGACCTTTTTGTGTCACATTTCGGCACCATTAGTCTTAAGATTTATCATTATTGTACCTACTATAAGTTGGTGGTGGTGTCTTTTGTGATATAATAAATGATTTCTATTCTATTCTATTAAATACTATTTCACCCGAGCATAGTTCGGTCGGCCGGGTACTATGTATGATTTGTCGTTGTTCCAGCTGGTCCGCCTCGTCCGGCAGCAGCCGCAGCAGGACGAAAAGCGGCGTCGGGGGCGCGGAAGGGGCAAGTGCGCCCTCCTGTGAGCCGCGCCGCCACACTGCGCGAGGTTAAAGTCTAGTTCTAGGCCGACTTGCACCAACGCCGCACCTCGGGTTTGCCACTAACTCGTCACAACTTGTTAGTGAGTTTATGCCAGTGGGGTAGGTACTACATCATAGACATAAATAATACTTCGTATGGACCCGGCCTAACGTAGATACATGTCATGTTTCCCCACTTCATTGGTGTCCAATCCAAAGTTAAACTTGTATCGTGACACTAAAGCTGGGTCACATTTTTTCAACAACGAGACGTGTTTTTAGATACTGAGAAACAGTTTCGAAAAAAGTTTTTTTTAAAACGCTTATTGTCACGCACGCTCGGTGACAGAACTTTGGATTGGACACCGTGGAAGTGGGGACATATTACGTGTACGTTAGCCCGGGTCTATATTATTTACGTCTATGTACTACATGTACTATAGCCGGCAACTTTAACTTTTTTCTGTCACTAGATGCCATGTAAGCACCAAAGAAGTCCATGATGTGACAATTTTTCTAAGAAACTTCTCTTCTTTTGTCTCCTGACAAACGGGACAGAATAACACCAAAATGGTACATTATGATGCAAGTGCGAAAAGTTTGTCATTTTATCATGAGCCCCTAGTTATGTTGGTGCGAGCGAAAGCAAGCGTTAACACTGGACTGGGACTGGGACAAGTGAAAATGACAATTTCGCACGTGTGTATCAAGAGAGATTTTTAATACATTTGCCAAAAAAATATATAAAAGTAAAAACAAACAGGACAGGACAAAAAAATCTGCGCTCCCCAATTTCCCAAATTGTATGCACTGAAACTACGCGAGAGACATGTATTCGTCCTGTTGCGACATTTGACTTTGTAAATGAGTCATAAAGAGAGGGAGATAATAATGTCGAATCCTCCAATTACTTTACGACCGCCGTAGTAGGGTAGGGTCGCCATGCCATGCATCACTTTCAACCCGCTAAGCAGGTGAAAAATGATGTACTTTCAGAGTCATCATCATCATCATATCAGCCGATAGACGTCCACTGCTGAACATAGCCACTTTCAGAGTATGAGAAATTATGGTTAAAGAACTTTGTTTTCTCAAAAGAAATTTTACATTTCACTCATCGAGAAACTTACATATGTATACAATTTGTCATTGAGGATCATGCAATGTATAAAACATAGTTTTTTGTGAAGCTGAAATGTTTCATGTTAGTTATTTAATTAGATCTGTAAGAATTAGGTTTAGGGTTAGGCTTTACAAATTAAATGATTTGAAAGCTTTCTGAAGGGGCTAATAGGTGAAATATATTAATTGTTATGTAATGTATTTATCTCATGACCAAACATTGCATTGCAAATGCATTGAATAAAACTGCGACATTGTGTAATATACGCACATTGGTATAGCCAACTTGCTATTTAGTGCAATATAAATAAAGACTAAAGTCCTTAGATACAGTAGGTGTCAGTGCAATAATTAGATATCATATAATATGAAAATATAGGTAATTAAATGTAGGGCCGAACTCCGTCGCTTAGCGGCGCAGAGGAATTGTATGTTATATTGTTGTTAATCGACGTTTTATATGTTGTCACATATATACAATAAATGTAGCAACGCAACGAATTGTTTTATTGTGAACCCAACCTGTTACTTTTAAGTTAAGACCAGAAAATAAACAAAGGTGGGTACTTAATGATGTATGTTTATTTTCTGGTCTGGCTGGTTTGATTTATTCATGTATATGTACTTTATAAGTTAATGTATTTTTTGCAAGTATTTAATGGCTTTCATTACACCGCTACAATAATAGGGTATTACACCCTAGTATAATATTAATCTTTGATTACACCATTTTTTGAAATGTGGTTTAAAATGATCCTTATGTCGGATTAAATCACAAGATTTTTCATTTCGATTTTCTGAATCGGAAAAATACCTTAAAAAGTACTTTTTCTCAAAAATGGCCGGGAAACTCGTCATTGTCTGCTTTCTATCAGACCGCAAAGTGCGTCATTGACGATCAGTGAAAAATTTAAAAAAAAAACTCAACTGCATGCCCCGGAAATTTGTATGAATTTACTTCCGCGGCATGTATATAAGCGCAGGGAATGTTGTATGAAATTTCATTATCGTACAGGTACTTTTTTTTAACTGATAAATACGCGAAGGAATTCCCAAACAGCCAAGTCTGCATGTTCTGTATCTGTCAATTGACGCGAAACCAAACGTTTTTATCCGTGTCTGAAACAGCGCAATGTATTTCAGAACGGAATTAAAAAAAAGAACGATCCATAAAGAGCGGGAGTTCTTGTCTTGTATCAGATTTATTTAGCTAAATTTCATGAAATAGTTTACTTGTTTGGTTTAAAAATTAATAAAAGGTCTTAATTTTTATAAAAAACGAGAAATCTACATGCGAGTTTTTAACTTGCCGTGTTAGTGTGTCTGTTAAAGTCAAATATCGGTGAATTCGAAATAAGACTGGCGTTCCATTGGATTTGTTGTAAGTACTTGACTACCTTTGCGTGCGTGTCAATGCTGTATTATGAATATCTAATATCAAGGTTTTTTTTTTCATTTTTGAGAAAAGCACTATATAAGCCTCGGCACGTGAAAGGCTTTGCAGGCTTCGTACATATTAAAGGGCCTCGGCGAAGCCTCGGCCCTTTAAACCAGTACTCAGCCTGCAAAGACCTACTTTCCCGGCCACGGCAATAATGTACTATTAATTTTTCATTTTTCGCGTCAATCCCATGGAAGAATGAACTACACTTGTAGTGAGTGTAGGAGGAAATGTCATCTTGCGATCTTAATATGAAAACCGCTGTCGCCAAACTCACACTACGGTACACTAATCACTACACTGCAATACTATGCTATCTTGCTGCTGATTTGGCGTATAAGGCTTGAAGCGACATGAGAGTACGTCATCTAATGAATTAGTGCAAAGTCCTGCCCTATCCGTCGAAAGTAAGGTTTAAATTACCATTCACTAATAGTTGAATTTGGAACCTTGTCTCTTTCATAGCGTTGACGGTCCGAAAACATCATAGTATACGGCTACTCGACGACAGATGGCACTATGCACGACACAACTAATATCCTTTCGTTATGCCTTTCGAACAGTCTATTATTGCTTTTTAATATACGCATCTTATTAATTTTGTCGTACTTACGTAATTTGTGTTGCCAACTTTACCCTATTAGCCGGAATGCTTGGATTTCGAAGGGGATAGGTACTTAATATGTGCAGATTTAATCTAGGTACCTAGATTAAATATGTGTAATTTATAACACTCGAAAGCGAAAGTAACTCTGTCTGTCTCTGTCTACCTGTTACCTCTTCACGCTTCAACCGCTCGACCGATTGAGATGAAATTTGGCATGGAGATTGTTGAGGTCCCGGGAAAGGACATAGGCTACTTTTTATCCCGGAAAAACGCATAGTTTCCGCGGGACCCCGACAAACGAATTCCACGCGGGCGAAGTCGCGGGCAGAAGCTAGTTAATTTATAAAAAATACTTACCTCTCTTAAGTTTATTTTGCTATTAAAAAAATCAAAATAACTTTGTCTCTTTACTTTTGGGTACCCCAATACAATACTTGCGTGTAGAGATCTTCTACTATCTAAAGTCCCGCGCGTTCACATATCAAAACGCTTCAATTTTTTTATTATTATTTTCAAAGCACCACCAACACTCTCAACGCATAGTTGATGGCTGTCTCAGCTCGCACATATGTGTTGAGAGTGTTGGTGGTGTTTTTTAAATACATTGAAGCGTTTTGAAATGTGAAGGCGCGGCACTTTAGATAGTAGAAGATCTCTATATCCTCATGACATGGTGTTCATCTTCTGTATTAATTCGTCGATTAGAAGGCACTATTGTAGCAGTGACAGGTACTTATGGAGGGTTGAAGTAAAGGAGCGCAATCTTTATAGTTCCAAAAGTGGACACCAAATCGGGTAGATTGAGGGCGCTGTGGTCGCCACTCCAGTCAAGCCACCTAGGCGGATAGTCTGCAGTAGCGCCTTCAGATGGCGCTACTGAGGTTGTTTATCAAATCCGCTGGACACGTTTTCAACTTTTCGTCATATAAGATTGCGCTCCTTACCAAGACACATTCCACACTCCATACTGTTTGTTACTCATCTGCTACTGTAGTATCTCGCTTCGCTCGCCCTGTAGCAATAGGTACCATGAGTTTACAGTGACCGTACTCGCTAGCGACTACGTAAACGATTGTGCTACGGATTAATCACCAATGACAGAACGACTCACTGACGTTCGCCAGACGTCGTCATATATTACAGTGGTATAAGAGAACAATAATAATATCCATGCTTATATTATAAATGCGAAGGTAACTGTCTGTCTGTCTGTTCATCATCATCATCATCATTTCAGCCGAAAGACGTCCACTGCTGGACATAGGCCTCCCCCAAGGCTCGCCACTCAGACCGGTCCTGTGCTACTTGCTTCCACCGGTTTCCCGCAACCTTCACGAGGTCGTCGCTCCATCTTGTTGGAGGCCTACCGACAGCTCGTCTCCCGGTTCGCGGGCGCCACTCGAGAACTTTCCGGCCCCATCGGCCATCAGTCCTGCGAGCATGAGGATATCCGCAGTAGAACTAGGGTCACCGACATAGCCCGAAGAATTGCGAGCCTTAAGTGGCAGTGGGCGGGGCACATTGCTCGCAGGACTGTCTGTCTGTTACCTCATGTTAATTTGGAATGGAAATATGAGTTCCGGGAAAGGACATAGGCTACTTTTATTACGGATAAACGCATAGAACCCGCGATAACAGAATTCCACGCGGGCGACACCTCGCGGGCAGAAGCTAGTTGTTGAATAAAATTCAATTACCATTTAAATGTCGATTTTATTAAAATCTTTTTGTTTCATATCAAGCTTGTATATTTATCTAATTACATCGAGGTCTAACTTGCACATAAACTTTCATATATACAGGTAACGTATATATATTTGACGTAACCCCATGTAGTACTTAGAGCAGGCGCTGAAGAGGTGTTCGTTGGCAAAAAACCGCGAAATATTTTGTGATTCTACCTTTTGTGAGTCTACCCGAGACCCTCGACTTTATAAAAAGTAAAGTTGCCGCGCGCGCGCGCATGTTGCAGGTAAATAAATCACAATTTCGCGGTCCGCGATTTTTGCAAACAAACACCTTTCAGCGCCTACTGTAGTAGTGGGTGTCGGGTATCTACATAACGTAAGCGAACCCGCTCCGTCATACAATCTCATACAACTATTCAATCTCAATATTATTTCGATATAATTTACGTTTTCCAACACTTACAATACAATAAAATACAATACAAATACACTGTATTGAACACCACACAATAAATAAACAAAGACCACAACAACAGATGCTGATAATAATATCCTTAGGATCATAGGAAAACATGTTGTCTTATCGCTAATAGCGCGCCTCAAAAATAACACCAGAATCCATCAAAATCCCAGCAAATAATTAAAGAAAAAATATACTTTTAAATTTATATATTTTTAAATAATTCGTTAGTATCGAAAATATTAAACATCATAATTTTCCTAAAGGTCCTCGCCCTTTAACTAATTTCTAAATTATGATTTTAGTTTCTATATTTTTTCACTATGTAAATATAATATACTTATATGACTGTAGGTATATGACTGTGGTATTTGAAATATTATCTGGTTCTACCTGATATGCGTAGATAATTAAAATTTTCAATATGAGTGTTAAATAATTAATATTATTGTCTTAATAAATCCATACTCGTCCATAATAATCGCATGATCATCATCATCATTTCAGCCGAAAGACGTTCACTGCTGGACATAGGCGTCCCCCAAGGCTCGCCACTCAGACCGGTCCTGTACTACTTGCTTCCACCGGTTTCCCGCGACCTTCACGAGGTCGTCGCTCCATGTTGTTGGGAGGTCTACCGACAGCTCTCGGTTCGCGGGCACCGCAATTACCGCAGTGTCTCAAGTCGAAAGTCTTCGACCAGTGTGTGTTGCCAGAGATGACTTATGGTTCCGAGACGTGGGCGCTTACGATGGGCCTCATAAGAAGGCTCAAAGTCACTCAGAGGGCAATGGAGAGGGCTATGCTCGGGGTTTCTCTGCGTGATAGAATCAGAAATGAGGAATGAGGCTATGCGCAGTTTATATGATTAATTATTAAATTAACTCTGTATGTTTGTCTGTTACCTCTTCACGCTTAAACCGCTGGACTAATTTAGCTGAAATTTGGTATGGAGAAAGTGAGAGTCCTGGGAAAGGACATAGGCTACTTGTTGTGTGTTACTTCCTAACAGGAGCGCCTCTCCGGACGAGGGAGTGATTGCGGTGGTAAAATGTATCCGAAAGGTTTTATTATTATTATTATAGACGGACAAACAGGCAGACGGCCCACCTGATGGAAAGCGGTTACCGCCGCCTATAGACATTTGTAACACCAGAGGCGTCACCAATGCGTTGACGGTCCCGTAGATATTTAATGACACCCTTTTTAAAACATCCCATATTGTAGCGCAGAGGGAAAATTTCAGCAGGGACCTGTACCTACTATTTGGAACTAGGTGTGAAATTAAGAAGTAAAGGGATGGCGCAACAGCTGTGTCAAAATATACTAAAAAAAGTGCTTCAGTGCTGGTTGTGCCAAAAGTCAAAGAGCACCTTAAAAAATCGTGAACGTGATATTGGTGCCTACAATAATGACCCTGCGAATGGACACAAGTGAAAACATATTAAATGGAAAATATATAATTATACATATAAAAATAAATTCTACATTAAAACGCCTTAACGATTAAGAGGTTAGCAAAATGTAGAAATTACAATAAAAGTACCCTTTTGTGGGCCTATATAAAATGGTAAAATTCGTCCATTTCTTTCGGATCGAATAAATTTTATCTATTACTATAATCATTACTCATTAGTTTATCTATAAATATATTTCTTCGATTGCTCATAACCTTAATGAACTCTTGTTTCCATTTGGCTCATCATCAGTCAATCCTCGATTTGGAAGACTTAAAGCCTTGGTGGTGTTCAGAAGAAACCCTTTTAATTTAGATAGTTTCGTTACCTATGTATCAAACACTGCCAAAGCATTATTTTATGATACAAATAGGTAAGGATACATGTTTCAAATCAAAGTCGTTTTTTTCTAAAGCACAATATTTAGACTTTTAAAATAAAAGAATGTTTTACAAATAGGTTACTATTTGGAAAAGCGGCATGATATGAGCACAGCAAGCAATGCTGACTTTCAAATTTTTTTTTGTGAATAATTAAAATAAGTTATTAATTATCATACAATACATTTTTTCATGTAAGGCGTATTTATATACCTAATAATAGGCTGAAACGCAATAAATGTTTCAGTTTACAACAATCACAGAAATGTTTAGTTAGCACATAATTCTATTAATTCATTATTTCACATTGCAATTTTTATATATGTATAGTAATGGGTTAGAACTTAATTATTAAGCATTCGGCTCACTCCAGTGACGTACTCCAATAATGGTTTGTACCATACTACCTACTACGTAAAAGGGCCTTCTCGTTTGTCCACATTTATCATGAAAAAATGATTGGATAATTTTCGTTAGGTTACAATTTTAAAACATATTCCAATAAGAGATTCTTCTGAACAGTTTATTCGGTCGAGACATACACTTCTATAACTATAAAATGTCACACAATGTGTATACGTACGGATGCTAGATACGTGTATTAAGATTAAGTACCTATGTTATAATGTTAATTATTGGTACTTATAAAATTTCGCGGGCACAACCGATTTTGGTTAGCAACTATTTTTTTTTCAACTACCTAGGTTCACTAGGATCTATTACCTATATCAATAAATCTAGGATGTACATTTTTCAAGGATTATCATAAAATTGTAGTCGCCTATTGTATAATAAAATCCATACGCTTGTACGTTATGAGTTGGTTAGGAATAATATTTTTAATTTACTCTCAGACTTGTATTTTATAATAATTAAAATAAAGAAATATATACTTAATTATACCTACTTCAAAAATAACATTACCGACTAGATTCCAAGTTTAACTAGTTACTTCAACAACAGTCTTTAATTGAAAGTTTTGGAAATAATCTAAATAACCAACTTATAACGTCAAGTAACATTTAGGTACTCCAGTTAATCCAATTTAGAATGTTTTTTTCTTGTTAAAGCTGCCTCAACATTTGAGCCACGTTCTGACTGGGTGCTGAGGAGGTTTATCTACCGCGTGTGAAACATACGAAACATCATTAAGTATACCTACGCCAAATGCATTATTTTCATTTAGGTACTTTAGTACTTGAAAAACTTGCTTGACCATAAAACCCGTTCCCGTGGAAATATCGGGATAAAAAGTACTTATCCTATGCTATTACTAGGCTCTCAAAATATCTCCGTTACCTATATGAAGTTTGGCCCAAAATCGGTACCAAATAGGCCCAGTCGTTTCAACGTGAAAGGAAGGATAAAAACCGAACTTTCACATTCATAATATTATGGCGTAGGCATGGATATTGAAAAGAAATCGTGTGAATCCGTGTCACAAGTAAATTGGTTTCAATGAGGTCCTTTATGATTATAATACTACCTACATTGTCTCAAATTTTCGCGATACACACTCATATTAAACACACTAAAACCAGGTGAATAAATTTGCCGTTGCTGAACATTTGCTGTAATCGGGACCAAATCACTGGATAGAATTACATAAACTCAAGAGTCTCCACTGAACGTCATTTCTACTAAAGAATGGTATGTGAAGCGGTGGAAATGAAAAAAAACATCCTAACTTCAATAGGGAGGATGGTTTCAAGTTATCGACGTCGTGGAATCCAGTGATCAGAAAGTGTAAGCGACGAGATGCCCCTTCGGAAAAATCTGCGGATATTGTTAGTGTTGTGTGTCAGCCTGTTGACATTCCGAGTGACATTAATAAAAATCAAGTGCGGGTAGTTCGAACCACCCGCGGGACAAGAAAAATATGCTGATAGTCTTCTCGTGACCACGGCCGGTGCATCGCGGCCGAAACGTCGAGGTAAAATATAAATAGTTTTTTACGCGATTAAGTCCCGGTTTCAGTGTGTCCTTTATGATAATTATGACATTAATATAATAAAAGCCTTCTGCTGAGTTAGTTGCGGTGCTTTTTCTCAAGCAATGGGTCTAGGAAGCGCTGGTAAATTCTTTTTCTAACGTGTACCTAAAAGTGCCCTATGTGGCCAATTTGCTGATAGAATTTTGAATTACTCCACCGATAAGATCACAGCTCTTAAATAAAAAAGAGATACCTAATTCGCAAACGAAACATAATGTAGGGCAACTAGGAAAGCTCTAGTGGAAAGGCACCCTAAACTTAAGATTAAGTACATTGCCTTTTTCGACACGTCCTATATTTTTCCTGCATACGTATAGTGCTAGAAACATTTCTAAAATTTTCGTTTTTTTTTGCAGACTTGACTTTGACAAGGTGCTTATATTTGTGCGAAAATTCCTGTTAGTTTTAAAATAAAGAGACGTAGGTACGAGTATAGGTACTTTCAATCGGTGCTGCAAGCCAGCAGGTGCTGTATGCGAGTTAATTTAGATTCTATTTATCGGGGAATAAGGATCCCTTTCGCTTTTAGGACAAAAGTTCAATTCAAGACGTCAAAGTGTGAGCAGTGGGATCTTATAGCGAGAGACTGAGACTAAATCTTTTAACTTCGAGAGAGACAGTAAAACCCAATAGGGGCTATCGCGTGTGAATTTGCCACTAGAGGCGCTAGTGTCGCGTGAGGTCCAATGAAATTCACTTTTCACTGGTTTTGGCGGGCTTTGTGACATAAATTATAATTTCTTTAATTTACCTGTTGAAAAGTGATCTCCTTCGTGAAATTATCGCAAATATGGATTATTTGGCGATGAATGTGAACAAAACATTTTTTTTTCAAACAAAACGGAACTTCATTACATTGCGGCATACCTACTCGATATGATGATAGTTATTTATTTTAAACTTAATGAGATTCAAGATTTAAAGCATCATTTCGGCGCCGATCTTATAAAGTCGCCTTTACAGCTATACCTCTTTACCTTAGTCAACAGTGGCGCCAACTGGTGAGCAAAGAAACGATAGTCCCCATTCCGCGTATTTATAATCGTGTCTAAGCATAACTAAGTAAAGGTATAAGGTGAAAAGAAACGCATATTTTATAAAAGCCCTTACAAAATCCTCCCAAACATTCCACCCAAAATAAACCATTTCGCCGGATTCCTATCCTTCTTCGTAGCTAAAAGAGCGTTAACAAATCATCGATCAATGTACTTATTCAAGTTCAAGTTACGGTTGATGATTAAAATGCATAAAAAGAAATTATTAATTTGTTGGTTATAAAAAAAAAAAACCTCGCCGGGAACGAGCCCAAACGATGAACACAAGGTGTTAAGTATACAGCTCTCCTGTAAAATCATGATTTTTCACTTGCACCTATAGTAGGTACCTATATGTAGGACGTGTCGTTTTAGACTCAAGCATGGACGTCACACATCTAAACATTGAGTACGTATATACACTGCCACCAAGCGCGATCTAAACAACGGATATTAAGGTAATATTTAACTGTCTTAACACTGTTTACTCGTTAACACTCTTTGTTTCATGCCGTTCTGTTTATATAAGAGTTTCTCTCCCGCCGTGCGTGTAGAGTTCCCCGCAAGGGTCCCTCCCCTTACGGGTATCCGTGTTTAAAGGGGGAGGGTCTCTTTGCGGCCTAGGCTCTGCATACTAGTTTTTCGACGTCAATATTGTCACGAACTCTGAAAGTAAACGTGTCTTTATTAGTTTGCTCTGTGAAAAACGTAAATCACGTAAGAAGAATACCAACATAAATAACTTGCCCGCCCATCATAAGTTCAAACAATGGTCAATAAAATAAGGGCTTAAAAAATTAAGGGGGAAATTGTTTATACAGAATGGGACAATTTGCCAAATAGATATTTGATGTCACCCTACAGTAATTATTATTATTATTGTTTTTTTTATCTCAACAGCCCACCTGTCGGTAAGTGGTCACTGCAGGTCATGGACACCGAAATCCAGTTTTTTTACAGCCAAAAAGACTGCAGACCCGTAAGTATATCTTATCTTCTATGTAATAAAAATGAATCGCCGTGTGTTAGTCTGGCTATGGCTCGAGAACTGCTGGACCGATTTAGCTTATTCTTTTTTTGTATTATTCTCTGTGATTCAGAGAAGGTTCAGAAAGAAAGAAAAGTCGGGAAAAGTATCTATATACATGGTGGGTCAGAAAATATAGGTCTTTAATTTTTTTCGAGTTGTTAAAAAAAAAAAATTGTATAGGATTCAGGCGTCGCTCACACAACCAATCCCATATACATTTTTTTTTTACCAACTCGAAAAAAATTAAAGACCTATACAATATACTTAGAATCGATAGCCGATACTGTGGGTTCATTATTTGCCATATTTTCTGACCCACCGTGTATAGAGGAACAGCTAACAAATACCAATAACTTTGTATGGGAATCGCCTTCGGGTGATTCGAAAGTTCAACGGGTCAACTAGTATAATAATAAATAATAATATAAAACAAATTCGTGTTAGTTACTCACTTATTTAACTCAAGAAAGAACGGATGAGACGATTTCGATGATCTTTGATTTGTCTCCGCTCCGAATAGGATAATAGTTAACCATTAAAATATCAAAAATGCAGGCAAAAATATGATGATTTTAAATATAATTTTAAAATTCGCTTCCGCCGTCTTCCGCAATTGACAGTTCACGTCACGCATGACTGTTAGGCGGTACGAAGTTCACCGGATCAGCTTGTTTGATATAAATTTCAACTTGATACTGCTTCGCGTTCCTAATTGTTCCTATAAAAATGGCCTTAACAGACGGACACCGAAGTGATAAGGGTTACATTTTTACTTTTGAGGTACGGAACCCTAATAAGAGGTTGGCGATTTCATAATGCCCAAGGTATGATATAGGCTGCGTTCCGAATTGCGCTTAGAGCGCTCACAGCACCTTGCATCCTTTTTCCTCTTACGACTCGACTTTCAAGAGGAAAAGGGATGCAAGGTGCTGTGAGCGCTCTGAGCGCGTTTCGGAACGCAGCCATAATAATATACTTTGACAGGTATGGCAGTCCGGTATTCTGTAGTAGTGTGGGTGTCAACCTTACGTCATTCACACCGCTGTGTGTTGCAAGTGGTGTATTAAAATAATCCCCGACCCCCATGTATCCTGTGAGTGTTTCATTAAATTATTACGTTCATTTGTTTCTGACTTGTCCCATTTTGTGTGCTTAAAGAAGTGACAATTGCAATGCGCAAATAATTTACTTTGCATTATAATGGCAGCAAATATTTCCTTCATTTTTGTTTTATTGCAATAAAATGGCAACTCGACTTTGACGTAAGGGTGACATGTCACCCGGATCGGCAGGCCTTGTTTTTTTAGACCATGGTTGGTAGCTTATATTTTGATTTGATTGTTACCATCGTAGTTGACCATGCCGTCGCCGTCGAGGTCCGCCTCGCGGATCATGTCGTCGACCTCTTCCTCGCTGAGCCGCTCGCCCAAGTTCGTCATGACGTGGCGCAGTTCCACGGAAGAGATTAGGCCGTCGTTGTTCTTGTCGAATACCCTAGAATAAACGACAAAAATCTTGCTACATAGGTATACCTACTTAGCATAGCATAACTTGGACGGCGCGCGGCGAAGCACTTGAGCCGTTGACGCAGACTCTATCTATTGTTCCTTAATCCACGCATCTTCTAAGTTGTGTAAACCTTATAAGGAAAAACCGAAGGTTGAGTTGCGCTTTCACCGCTAACCTCGGTTTACCCCCTAACTCAAGTAAAGTTACGTTGACACAACTTTGCATTTGCCACTTGGTCTCCCCAGTCCAAACCAATCGCGCTTTTTTCCCATTATACGTATCCAAACCAATTGCGCTTTTTGTGGCAATTGTCTTCAGCAATTCAATTCAACACAATCGTATTTTTAGCTATACGAAATAGAATCTTACTTAGGTAAGTAGTTTGGTTCAATTTCGTATAAATATTACTTAATTGACCGACTGAATGATATTTTCTGCTATTTCGTGGAACTATGAGTTTTCCCGGGATAACATGTAGCCTATGTCCTTCCCCGGAACTCCAACAATCTCTATATACCTACACCGAATTTCATCTTTAAAAAACCAGCCAAGAAGCGAGTTAAACTCACGTGGAGAGAGTTCCAACCCTTGATTATGTCCAATGACGTCATTTTCAAACCGTTTCACAGGATAAGCTCTTTTATATGATAGATAATAACTATCCTCCATATTTTTTCCAAAATTTTAGGTCCATTAATATTGTTTCAAATTTGACCCCCAAAAATAGGGTCTATGTTTAAAATTCTTTTATTTTCGTTACACGTCGTTCTTTGGATCACGAACTTACATAATACGTACCAAATTTCAACTTAATCGGTCCAGTAGTTTCTGATAAAAATCGATTGTGATCGACGGACCAGTGTCCAGACATACGAGTGATCCTATAAGGGTTCCGTTTTTACCTCTTGAGGTTCGGAACCCTAAAAAAGCGTGAAGAGGTAACAGACAGAGTTACTTTCGCAATTATAATATTTAGTATATGGTATACAAATAACTAAAAAAAAGTTACTGTCACCGCTGAAGACAGAACCTAAACCACTACGCTACCGCGCTGATAAAGGAGATGACGAAAGTAACGTACACACTCTATCGAGTAATGACGTCATATCAGAATCATTCCTTACAAAGTAATATATATGATTGCAGTGGTGGTGGGCTAACCTGAATGCCTCTCTAAGCTCGTCCTCGCCGTCGCCACCGCGCATCTTCTTGGACATCATCTGCAGGAACTCGTTGAACTCGATGGTACCGTTGCCGTCCTGGTCCACTTCCTTCACCATGTCTCTGAGCTCCGTCTCTGAAATGTGATGACGTATATAGTACGAGATAACAATCAACAATATATACGTTACTGTAGTGGCTGAGAAAGTAGGATCTTGCTGACTGAGTATTCGGTTTAAGACCCTTTAAGAAAAATATGCTATATGTAGCTTCATAGTACTATACTTTCGTACGCAATTCTCTGAAATATTGCAGTGTTCTGTGGCGTGGGCGTGTCCATAATTTAACTCATAGCTTTAAAATTAGAGAGAGAGAGGTAGTATACAGAAACGCTTCATGTCTTTTAACTCGAACTTACGTCCTGAGTTCCTGACTAACAAAGTACATTATAACAAACGATAAAAGCATTTTCAGATGACATTGTCTTTCCAAGAGCAGAATAATCTTTGATCTCTCATTTCTGCAATTACTTCGTATAAAACCACTTAGGTATCACATGTACCTAATATTTTACAAGAAGTACGAGTACAAGAAGAAATAGTGTTACTACACTCTGAACTGCCGCCGTTGTAAAACCAATAACGGCACTGAAGTTGATATAAATAACATTAAGATACAATAAGACACTTCATACCACCTCTGGAGCTAAAATTATTCGATAACTCATCTATATCGCTTAAACCGGCTATCGAAAGTCTTATAAATCGATAGCTAAGCATTAAAATTGCCTGGAATGAACTCTATGTTGCTTGGTTAACTCATTATAAATGTAAGCGCAAATTCGTTTTACATTTCTCCGCTTGGAGTAAATATAGAAACGTTAATGATCGTTTTGGCAAGGAACTCCAAATTCTCAACTATAATAACATAATTCGTTTTCAAATGTTTTTGTTTATACTGTTTCATAAGCAGGTACCTACTGACCTGTACCTAATCCCTTCATAGACCGCGAGTCAAGAGCAGATTTCTGATTTCATGACCAATAACACGCCCTCCCGCGTGATAACTAGCGTGCGTATCAATTAACTCTTTTATAGAAAGATTACCCGTGTATTTCATTATTTATTGACATTTTGAGACTGTCGGCATCTATGAAATTTATATCTATTTGACAATAGAGGCCATCTCCATTATGATTACAATGTATTTTTTTCTGGTCCCCTGGAGACTACACATCTCTAAGATCTTAGATTTAATTTTAAGTAGGAGGGACTACGCATCCCTTAAATGTAATGTTAGTCGCATCATTTCATCGTTTCATGCATACTTACCTATATGTAAGTATTTTATTACTCATACTCATCCTCATTTATTGATAATAATAGGTATTACATGTCAAATTGGAAAAAATATTACATATTGCAAAATTCGTATGCGGAATTTTTGAAAAAAGGCCTTCTGCTAAGTTTGTTGGGGCGGTTCTCCTCAAGCAATGGGTTTCGGAAGCGCTGGTAAATTCATTTCTGACGTGTAAAAGTATGTGGCTAATAATTAATAATAATAAATATGTTTATTTGCTGATAAATGATTGATTTGATTTGATTTACAAACAGACCCCCCCCCCTCCCGAACACGTGAAGTTCTTTTTTTTTTAGTTGTTGAAATTTTGTCAAATGATAGTTAACGCAATAAAACTATGTATACTTAAGGAAAAGAATCGTCACTATCGTCAGCTAGTTGTAACGTGGTGGATTATACGTCAGCTGCTCACATGAAGTAAGTAAAGCATTTTGCGCAAAGTTGTCTTAACTTCATTCTGTTCGTTGTTTTGTTTACTTTACTCTATTTTTTTCTCAAATGTATTAAAAAGGTCGTTTGATACACGTGCGAAATTGTCATTTTAATAAATTGTCAAAAAGTGACGATCAGGACAATAGTTACCGACCTGAGGGCCTCTGCCCCAGAGAGCGCATCACGACCCCTAGCTCTGCCATGGTGATGGTCCCGTCCTCATCCTTGTCGAACAGCATGAAGGCCTCCTTGAACTCTGTAAGGGCATATAATAAATCTTGATAAATAAAAATTATATCAGTTTAACCTCTAATCTAAATAGGTAGCTACGGACTGATTGATAAAGTACAACTTTATGATTATGAACCTGGGAGCACGTAACTTTTGTACAGGGGTTGCCCTACGCACTACGCATCATTTCGAATTCTTCCTCCATTTTCCGATTTGCCCTTATTTGCTGATATTTCCGTAGGTTCGAAATGAGAATTCCATTCATCATGGGCCTTGGCCGCCCCTAGGCTCGAAAGTCGAAACTAGTGACAGTTAGCCACCATAGAACACAATCATAAGCTTAAGCATAGATTTGATAATTAACTGTACAGATCATTTATCTAGTAAAATACGTACATTTTTATTTTCTGTACAAAAATCATACAGTAGGAAGCCAAGCCTCGTTGGAAACCATTAGCCAATTGTTTTGCAAAATTGTGTCAATCAATTACCGAATTTAATGACTAACCTTAGGTTCTTACATGGATATGGCAGAAGAGTCACGAAAGTAGAATTAATGCTGTACACAAATGAGAGCATTGCGGAATATTGCAGATATCAAACTGAATAAATGGGTAAGGAATAGTGTGATAAGGGAGCGGTGTGGTGTGTGAAAGAGGGTGTAGTGACAAAAATAGAAAAAGGTATGCTGTATTGGTTTGGACATATGGAAAGGATGAATGAGAGAATGTCAGTCTTCTTCTCTAAGTAGTATTTATATGGCTAGTGTGAATGGAGGTATTGGAAGAGAAAGACCGAGGCGATGTTCTTGGATCAAATTCAAGAATTTCTAACTAAAGGCCAGGTCAGAAGTACTTTAAACCGACGAGCATGTATGCGGAACGGAATGAAAGTTGAAGAAGCGAGAGAGGTAAATAGGAATCGTAGAAAATGGAAGGAAGTGGTATCTGCCGACCCCAATGGGAAAAAGGCGTTATTTTATGTTTGTATGTATGTAGGTACTTGTGTACTTTATTATGACACTTAATTGGCAATATTTCATTTTATATTTTACTAGCTATTTAGAAAGTAGGGAAAATTTAAAAGGACACGTAAATTTCTTTTTTTTTGTAGAAAGTCGTCAATTTCAAGCATAAAACAAAAATTAAAAAATCTTAAAGGGCGTATGTTGAAAATTACGCGTGTAACTCTTTCTGCGCATGGATATAGGTCTGCGCGTAGCGCCCGCTCTTTAGCGAGGAGCGTGAGTGGATTGAGTGAGATGACGTCACGCACCAGTCACCACTAAAACACTATTTTCTCTAAAAGTACTGAACTGAAAAGATATGAAACTTTTTTATTGACTCCTTCAGACAGAGATATCGAAATGTTTTTCGAATTACGCCATACTAAAATTTTGAAACGTTGTCATTTATGACTAAAATATTGGTACCTAGGCACATGTACCTCTAGGCGACAGAGCTTTGCTCGTATGGATAAAGCTAAATCGATTTTTCGTCCCCGTAAAATCCTATATTGCAAATTTCGTCTAATTCGAATTCGTCAGAGCCATTTCTGAGGAAGTTGGATCAAATATACAAGATTACCGCTATGTAAGTAAAATATGTACCTAATTAAGAAAATATAAGTTTATTTTTCTATATTCAAGTGGCTTTTAAAAAAAAATTACTCGATAGAAATAAATATAAATGAAATGTTAGTAGGTAAATAGATTTCATATAAAACGTACCTGCAACTTGCTCCTCTGTAAGGCCATACTCGGTCTGTAAAAGAAAATATGCACTTACGTCAAATTTCATATTTAAGTCTGTAACATAAACTAACTCTTACAATACACACAGAAACTTGTCTAATAGCCAAATCACTAGTCAACCTCCGTAATCTACGATATTCTTTTTTGTAAGGGTCCTCAGCCTTTGTAGCCATTTTCACAAAAATAACAATCACGACTAAAAAGAAATGTATTTTCACACGCGATCAACTTTTTTACCCGGTCGACAGGTAAGTAACTTTCATCACGAAAACTTTTACTAAGGAAAAACTGGCAATATTTTAGTATTTTTTTTATTTAAACCTTTTAGTTCTCACGGAATTCAAGCAGCCGATTTTAATTCTTTGCTACAACTTTTGAGTAAGTATAAAGTAACTGTCCATCTATTTTATCAAATGTTGAGTGTAATTTAAACATCGAACGTTTCGAGCCGGCCGGTATTGACTGACACGCGCGACGGAACTTTGTCAGCTCTTGTCTTCTATATTTAAATTAGTATTTTGCGCGCTATAATAACCTGACACAGATGGTTTGGTTGGCTCCTCAATGTACCCAGATTTAGTTTCATCCGTAATTTCTAGACTATGAACATTTTTCTTTATAAAGAGCTGTATCCTATACTATTGAACAAGTAATGTTTTTATATAAAAGTATAATTTTATATTAGTAATCACGTTCTCGAAAACGGCTCTAACGATTTTAATGGAATTAGCTATATAGGGGTTTTCAGGGGTGAAAAAATAGAATTAGCTATAGGTCTCATATCTGGGAATATTCATGTTTAGCTATTTTCACCGGTCGCCCAGGTATTATAAAAGATCCCATCAAAAACATAAATGTAATAAAAGAGTTCAATATTATGCGTCGTTGTCGATTTTGCCGATAGAAGAACTGAGATATTATACAGGTACTTAGTGTGCCAAGTTCAGTGGGACCCACTTGCGACGTAATTTCATATCAATCTTTGCCTTGGCTATTTTTCACGTACAGACTGTATTATATTTGTCTAATAAACTTATCTTCGATAAGTAATATTCTAGAAATTGTACTCCTTCTTGTATGTACTGAGTTATTATTACCGTTAGGTTGATAGGTACTTACCTATGTTACGTTTGCAAAATTAGGGGTGTTGATCAAAAATAGCCAAGTCAAACCTTGAGATTTCTGTATGAAATTTGGGGCACATGTTTATCGAGGAAGTCTCAATATGTCTTTGTACAAAATTTGACGAGTTTACGTTAAATAGATTTTGAAAAGTGACTCCAAATGGTCCGTGTGCTGCTCGCCAGTACTATTGGCTTGAACTTGGCTTTGACACGCTACTGCGTGTCTAGATCCATTAAAAGGAATTTACGCAGTTAAAAGCATAGGTACCTACCTTTTAACGTGTTATTTTATTTGTTCAAATAAAATGAAATCTCGACATCATAAAACAATTTGCGTACCCGATGATACTATACATATAGACATAGACAGTTAAGTTGTAGACATATTGAAAAATTTGACCCGTGGAAAACCCGTTCACGTTCAAATATCGGGATAAAAAGTCCTATGTTATTGCCCAGGTCTCATACTATCTCCATACCAAATTTCATCCCAATCGGTCCACTCTTAGCGACGTGAAGGAAGGACAAACAAACAAACAAATAAACACACTTTTAAAACCGAGTATGGACACATTTTTCTTGGATTGGAATTGGTAATATTGAACAATCGTATCGTGGTATTCCATTGGGATTATTGGTGAATGCGTCTAAACCTGGCTCTAAAGTCTCGAAAAACTCCCGAGGTGAATGCTTTCGTTCGCTATTTAAGCGTCCTGTTTAAGCGTCTTGCATTAATTAATTTAAGCACTCAACACAGGTCACGAACTCTTCCAATGTATGTCCAGTCCAGCATTATCGTGTTTGCCCACTACCGATTGGTTTGAAACAAATAGCACTTTGCGATTGGGAATAGCGCTCATATAAAGTGCGCTTGGTTTGAAGTGTCAAATAAAAGACCGAAATAGCACAAAAAAAAATCATTCAGTCGGTCAATTAATATTTATACGAAGTTGAACCAAACTACTTACCCAAGTTAGGTTCAATTTCGTATAGAAATAATGATGATTGTGTTGAAATGAATTGCCGAAGACAATTGCCACAAAAAGAGCTATTGGTTTGGATTCGGAAAGCGCAATTGGTTTCAACTCGAACAATGCAAAACAAGCGCGATTGGTTTGGACTGGGGAAAACAAGTGGCAAAATTCAATGCAGCCGTGGGAGAATTCGTACAATGGATGACACCACTGTATGAACTCATATCTTTACTATGCAACATGCTGAAGCTTTTGTGTTTATATGCGTGACTGACGCTCATATACATAGGCTACCCTCAATTAGTCATGACAGTGCAAAAACAGATTTTTCCAGGAAAAATAATTTGTGTTTTCGCCATCTTAAAGTAGTTTTGGTTCTCTTTTAAACCGCATTTGTCTGTAATCAGCTTTACCTACTCGAATTGTAAAAATAATGTGACATAATTTGTAAATGGATGCTTGAGATTATAATAAATACGTACAATCGTTTCGGGATGACCCTAAATTATTATATTTCATTTTGATTTTTTTTTCTGATCATTCATGTTGGAGTATCTTCGTACATCCAAAATGTATGAACTGTACAAATACACCCCATATATAAATGTAACAAAATCGAATATTTAGGAAATTATGATTCCAAAATCAGGTCTGTAAGATAAACCAAAAAAGGCCTATTTGGCCTATTTTACCTTACATGTTACATACAAAACTATTATAGCTTCAGGAAAATGTTATTGTCAAAACTGAAATACCCACATTATTACTGTAGCCAAATAAGTGGATGATTAAACAGCATTTGTCTCATTTTGAATTTTTGCGCATGTAGCCACCAACACAACCAAAAACGCTTTACGAACACTGATTTAATTTTATATCATATGCTAGTATGATATAAAATTAAATCAGTGTTCGGAAACGACCTGAGTTCGCAAACGTTATTATTATTTATTTATTTATTTATTACTAAAAACATGAGATACAATTATAAAGCAAGTTGTTTTGCTATCACTTAGGGGTATGAAAAATAGCTTATCTCCAATTCTCAGACCTACTGAACATACACACCAAATTTTGTTACAAAATTTGGTTAAATAGAGTTTGGTTACAAACTTTTAATTTAATTTTATATATTAGATTACTTAACCTATATGATATGAAAATTATTACTAGGTAAGTACTATTAGTGCATTTAACAATGCTCTTTGAAAACGAAATTAGCCGACTTTCTTTCCAAAGCTCATTATTTATCGCCTGGACCTGTACCTAAACTGACAGATGTCTCCAAATTTTTAACACGCGATCGCATGGACAGGACTTACCAGATTAATTGTGACGATCAGCTCGTACTGCTGGTGTTTGTGACCCTTCTTCTTCTTGACTTGGGGGGTCTTGGCGCCGGCGGCCGCGGCTTGTTTCGGCGGAGCGGTCTTCGCTGTTCCCTTCTGGGCTGAGGGCTTCACTGGAGTCTTGGGGCCACCTGGACGAGAAGAACTGGCGTCAGGTTCAGGAATTGAGGGTTCTAGTTCCGTGGTATTTTTATGTAAGCTCATTCATAACATCACACCTATTAGTTTAGCCACTGCTGAGCATTATATTATATGCCTTAGTCCCCTTACGCGGACCCAGTGCGGAAAGGGAAAAGCCTGTCTCTCTCTATAGCGTGCCTCGTCAGTTCACAGCCTCGACTACAACTGCAGCCTATTTGCGTCCCACTGGTGGGCACAGGCCTCCTCTCGTCACGAGAGGGTTTGTGCTATAGACCCACGCAGGCCCACTGCGGATTGGGGACTTCACACACATCTTTGAATTACTTCGCTGATGCGTGCAGGTTTCCTCACGATGTTTTCCTTCACCGAAAAGCTCAGTGGTAAATTCAAATTGAATTTCGCACATAAGTAAACTTAGAGGTGCGCGCCGGAAATGAACCCCCGACGCTCTGCATGAGAGGCGGTAGGTCGAACCCCTAGGCCACCACGGCTTCCAACACAGCCTCGACTGGTATCAGTAAAACCAGCCCAGTATGCTGCATAGGTTCCATGATTCATCACGTCACTGTCTGTCTTGCATCAACTGGCACATATCGATCGTCAAGTTTATTTTTCATCCCTCCTCTGACATTTATCGGCACAGCGTCTCTATGGGCCACTTGCCTCCTCTATGGGAAACGAGACGGGTTGCGAACGTCAATTGCCGCCATGTAAGTTAAGTTATAGGATCTGGGCGACCGAGCTTTGCTCGAGCGAAAATAGCTAAAACTGAATTTTCTCAGATATGAGACCTAGCTAGATCGATTTGTCGCCCCCGTAAATTATTCCTACTTATATTCCCCTTATATTCCAACTTCGTCCAAATCATTAGAGCCGTTTCTGAGATCGCTTGGATATATAAATAAATATACAAAATTAGCGCGTTTGCCTATAGTGTAAGATAGAAAGAAAGAAAGAAAACATTTATTCATGACATTACACAACACGCACACACAAAAGACAAAAAAGAGCAACATTTAAACAGAACAAAAGAAAATGTATTGTGGCCTGTCACGAAATGGTCCCAACTCAGCTTGTGCCAGCACTCGTCTTCCGTTGGGGCCATTGGCGATAGGTAGGTTATTGGGGATAGGTAGTTTATATTTATTTTTAAAAGCATTGGGTTTCTACGAGTAGCTAGGAATATTTGTCCATCTCAGTAGAGCCCCGCCCCTAGTCATGCATCCAAAGGCACGGCTTACCTATGGATTAGCGGATTAGGATAGGAAAAGGAAATGGAAGGAACGGGGATAATGCGGACGGGAGGTGAGGGGAGTGGACAGGACTACTTAGGTGAGTATACTTTACTATTATCTCTGAAGGAACAGTACCTATGACACAACAGTAGGTCGGGATGCCGGGTTCGTGCACCCGTGTCCAATCAGCAAACTTCCGGATAAAGTATAAAGGTACCTACCTTTTTGACTAGTCGGCGTTGCTTTCTGACCTGCCGCGTTTTTTTGATTCACGTGCCCGCCGTCTGCAGGTTTGTTTCGAGCCTGCAATCAAAGGAAATATACCTAATTAAAGGCCCATGCCATGCCATGCGTCGAAATGACCAACACGACCGAGAGAGAGACTCTGAATTTACCACTGCCGGATTCGAACACCCGCACCCGAACCTTTTTAACCCACAGCCTTTTTCAGACATGTTCAGCATGACTAAAATATGAATATCTCAGTTCTGCAATGGAATTCGACTTGATGCCTCCTAGAACGAAATCAAGTAGATTTAGGCCCGGTTCCTATATCCACGAAACGCCTCGATTTGCCTACGGACGGTTGATTTTTGACATTTGTTCCATAGAGAATCTGTCAAATTTTAACCGTCCGTATGCAAAACGAGGCGTTACGTGGATATAGGAACCGGCCCTTAAAGACCTAATTTATATTTAAGGGCGTAACACGCATCATTGTCGGTTTTTAGGTTCTATACAAAAGTTATTAAAAAAAACATATGTAAAGTGGGTACCTGTCGAATAGGTAGGTAGGTAGGTGCCAGGCCATGTTTCGGCATGACGCACGCACAGTGTGTAGGTAGGTATATTACCTACACGAAACGTTTCAGCGTGTTTTCCCCCTCTCATAACTTCGTTACGTGTAAGTACCTACGTGTGTCCGGTTTCAACTTGAGAACTACGAGTACGACTAGTGTAGGGATAAACACAAAATTTGTTATATTAACCTACTTTTTATCTTTTAAAAACGTATTTCCCGCGGGAACGCTCTAACCAAATTCCACGCGGACGAAGTCACAGGCAAAAGCTGGTAATAAATAAGAAAAATAATCGCTAGAGCCAATAGCGTACAAGAAAACTTCGTTTTGGCAAAGCTCGAACAGTTTCCCAACGAAAACCTTCAAAGAACTACGGATATTGCCAGTGCGCCGTAATAGATAAAAATCTCCGCTGACTTCTAAGTCAGAAAAGTAGGTTTGTGGGTCACAGGACGAGATTTACATAACGGAGCGTAATATTTAGGTACAATCCGGGTTGCCTCAAATTCTCAAATTATTATACTGCCTCATAACTATAGCATAAAATACTTGGTCGACCCTTTTTAAGCTGTTCGGTCGTCATGAGTGAGTGATGAAAAAGTTAAGTGATTTATGGAGCATTATGCGTTTGTTTATAATTTGTTAGCTTTATAAAAATACAATAATCATCAGCTATTTTCAGTTACATTCCATTAATATAAATCTATTATTATTATACATATAACAAAGTCGTGTTAGTTACACCACTTATAACTCGAGAGCGGGTGCCCCGATTTCTATGCTCTTTGATTTTTTGGATTTTTGTCCGTCCCGAATAGGACAATAACCATTAAAATATCAAAAAAGGGCTTGTTGCACATAAGTTTAACATGAGAGATCGTCTGTACAACTTCAACAACTACAATTCAAAATTCAATAATTCATTCAGCTAATTGGTCACATGCGGGCAATTTTGCACGACAGAAAATTAAACGCATCTACCAGCGCTTGCTAGCACATTGCGGAGAACAAGACCAAACAAGCTTTTTTTAATCCTCAAAAAGTAAACATTTCGATACCTGTTTAGCGTGCGGAAAGTTCGTAATTTCCGAACGAGTGCTTCTTGACACCTAGTGAGTGTGCGTAAAAGTTTTTTGCGCACTAGTGCGAAATGTTTTTTGAGCCTGCTCGTTTTTTACTATATGCTATTTTTTTTCGCAAATGTATTAAAAAATATCGTTCGATACACGTACGAAATTGTCATTTATACTCGATCACACCTAGGGTGTTAACGCTGGCTTTCGTTCGCGCCAACATAACTAGGAACTCGTGATAAAATGACAAACTTTTCGCACTTGCATCAAAGTGTATAATTTCAGCATTTCAGTTAGGTACAATTTGACACTTTTTAGTACCTGTAGCTAACCTGCTAATGTGTTCATCTAGATATTTTAGATTGCTGATGTGTTATACCTATAAGTGAGTACATACTCATAGTTAGTTTAGGCGGGAGGACGAAGTCGCGGGCAGCAGGAACCTGACACAAAAACAATCAAATGCGACCTGAGATGAAACGCTTATGCTAAAAAATATTTCTTTACATCACCTTTGGCCGTAAAGTGGGATTTTCTGCCCGCTACGCGAAGAGAAAATGTCACTTCTTGGCCAAGGCAAGACGTAAAACTTTTACAAACCACGGGCGGTAATTCGTAAAGCCCCAGATCGCATATTTATGGCCCTCACCTTCGGTTCGGGCCACAGAAACCTGCAATCTAGGTCATCTGGGACATTTACGAATTCATCACCCTAGGTCTGTAATGTACTATTAACAAATATTCTGGGAATATCTTACACCTGTATAAAATGTACTTAAGTAAGATTGTTTCTACGTTAACTCTGTAATATGGAGTATTTCTAATGAGTGTGTGAGAATCTTTCGACAACTTACAACAAAAAAAGTAAGTACTCCTTAATTACTTAGAATGAATAAAGATAATACCGAAGTACCTATTTAAAATGCGAACATCATTATAGTGGATGTTTTTTATATAAACCACTTAACTTAACTAATAATAGAAAGTCTACGGGGTCAAGCAAAACGTTGTAGCGATATTTTACCCACAAAAAACAGCTATCGAATCCATGCTTTTTAGGTTTCTAATTTTTTTCAAATTGGTAAAAAAAAATTTTTGGATTTGAGGTAGGGTATCGCTCACAACATCAATCCCATATTACATTTTTTTTTACCAACTCGAAAAAAAAACCTAAAAAACATGCTTAAAATCGATAGCTGATTTTTGTGGGTTTTTATCGTTACAACGGATTGCTTGACCCTAAGTAGGTATATAATTATGATCGAACACCTGATCGATCAATTAGCGGCGCATCAAGCACAAATCAACCAACACACCACCGATGGCATTCTTTGATGGTGATTATCTAAACAACGAAAAGAGTAAGAACCCATATTATTTTGGTGAACTTTTAGAGTAAGTCATGAAATTTAATAAACCAGGCTAAAAAGGTTACCTCAACATACTACTTTTGAAGTCAAAAATTGAAAAATAAAACGATCTTGTAATTTTTTAAAACAAATTTTTTGCTCGATGTCGTATGTTTTTTATTTTTTTATTGCTAGTATGCCTAGCTTTCAAATAAGACTAGGCACTCGAAAAATATACACCGCTTACTTAAAGAGAAAAAAAAACCGAGAGATGAGAATTTTATTAAGAAAAAAAAAAGGGTTGGTTTTTGAAAAAAGCTTAACATAAATGATTTTTCCCAATTTTTATCGATATTTTTTTATATAATATCCGCACATTTCGTTTCATCAAGTGTAAAATGAACACATTGTATAGAAAAGAACTAAGGAAAAGAAGGATTTAATTTTTACAAGTTGTCGAAATTATTTTAATGATAAACCTACTCAGGTACTTACCAATCCAGGTGTCTGATCAAGTGACAATGAAAATTATGCCTAAGTACATGACATGTTAAAAAAACTACGTTAAAACGTGAATGATCCGTGACGAAATTATAATTGGAGGCGATTTTAATCCGAAGACATCTATAAGTACATTTGGACTCAATAGATTAGCAACAAATGAAAAATATAAAACTAATCCTTAATGTTAATGAGTAACCCGGTATAATATTTTGATGTTTTATTGCAAACATTGAACTCTAACATGCAGTGAATAGAAAGCATCATCGACCAACAAAACGTGAACCATAAAATCGACGATGTAGTGAGGAAGCGCTAGCATACTGCCTTTACCTGACTTACACTCCTAAAGCTACTGGTGCTTGCGCTCCGAGCCTGCAAGAAGAAACAACCGTTCCGGTACACACAGCACACACAGCATTCGTTACGACCAATAAGATTGGCTTGCTTGATAATGTATGGCGGCTTGGATGGCGCTTGTACAGTCGCCATCACATATATGTGATCAAACAAGGGTGATCATAAATACCTGAAAGTGCGCTCTACTGTTTTGACAATAAGGTCGTGTTCAGATATTTATAATCACCTTGATCGCTCAGATATATCTATTGACGACTGTAAGTACATCAAGAATTACACTGGACCAAAAAAGAAGACTGATGTAAGGTACTGACGTTTCTGATGTAATTTAGATTTCAGATAATTTACTGTCAGAACATTGTAGCAACTATTGTGCCTATATATTCTCAATGTGTTTAAACTGTATTTTCAACTGACGAAAAAAAGGAGATTCTCAAGTCGACGCGTATATATTTTTTTATGTATTTACCACGCATAATTTCGTCAATTGTGAACCGATTTCGATGATTATTTTTTAATCGAAAGGTGGTACCTCCGGAGTGGTCCCATTTTAATTTGGTTCAGTTCTGATGATGACATCCATGAGAAAATGAGGGAACTCCTCGAAATTTGTTAGCACGTGTATGATTTTGGCATCAAATTCAAGGACTACAGTGATACTTATGTCCCGTTATATACATTTTTCGGCAATGTAGCCAAAAAATCTTTTTGAATTATAAAATTAAACCGACTGTCGGACTTTGAAGTCGGTTTTATTATTTTATAAAAAAAAAATTTTGAATATACAATTATAGTTTACTCGGTTATTAGTATTAGTCACAGAACAATTACTCGAGTATATAAGTCTGTGGTATTAATAAAGGAACTATCACCTAGCTAGAAATTACTGAAACTTGAAAATTACAACAAACTATCAAGTCGATGGGACTTTATTAACGATACTGAACACAAAATAACTCTCTCATACAGACATTTTTTCACATTTTTTACATACATATTGTATGGCCGGATTTAACGCGAAAACTACTGGACGGATTGCAACAAACTTTGGTATAGGGGTACTTTATAACACTGGTCAACATATAGGCTACTTTTTATCCCGGAAAAATGCATAGTTCCCGCGGGAATGCTATTAACGAATTCTAAGTACGCAGACTAAGTCGCGGGCAGAAGCTAGTTATTAAATAAGATAACCAATGCGAAAGCAATTGCTTTTCTTTAATTACGTTTCACTCATTTGGAAACAAATTATAACTTGATGCAAAGTGATCCTATATGCATACAACTTCACTGAGAAGATGAGCAAGTCAGAAAATAGAAGTTATATCTCTGGGGGACGATATTCATTCTAGACCCATTGAGTTCTATTCAGATGGTATCTGGAATGAGGTTAAAAACTGAATTAACTGAACAAGATAAATATTCTCCAAGTTCCGAGTACCTACCTACACGCCATCCAAACATCCTCGTGTGCAATTATGTGCCAGCCAGAGTATAGAAGAAAGAGCCTAGTACGTGCAGCACTTAACCTTGTTGGTCGGTTAATTATACATTTAGATATTATGCATTTTTTTTTCTGGAGCCAAGTTTGAAGTAAAAACTTGAAAAAGCAATCAAAAAAGTCCAGTTTAAAAAAATTCAATAACCTTTCCTTTGTTTCTTGCGAAATACTTATTTTTCTCTTTTGTTACAAATTTCAAACTCAGTCCAAGATCCGCATTAACAACGACCTTCACCTATCTGATCTTTTGAAGTACCTAGTTGTAATCGGTGAAAAGTATTTTTATCAAATGCAGTATGTTAAAGAATAGGTACATAGCGAGAGGGTTGGCTAAAAATATTTAATAAAGAAAAAGTACCTACTATTTGTTTAACACATAAGTACGCTCATAAGTTTAGCGAATAAATTTAATATAAAGCCTAAGTATTAAATACGCAAACGTAGAGTTGACATACTCGTATATATCTATATCGACTAAAAAGATGGGTGAAGGTCATTATTAACTCGGCTCCCCTACTAATAGAACAAATACAAGCGCGGTGTTAAGAGGGTTTATCCCGAAAGTTGGCAACGTCGCATATAGCTGTCAAATGTTTCGCTGTTTTTATTAATTTCTCAATATTGCTGAATTAAAAAGGAAGATATCATTCCATGGTTGACTGACGCGTCTCGTTTTATATTTGTTGGTTAGGCATTCAAATTATAAGATTACATTAAAATGCATGGAAACTGCGATGGAAAGTTTTCAAAAGGTAATTACTTCCATAATACTAAAAAATTCGTGGTCCTATGATAACTGTTGCAATCCATACTTAATGTTATATTCAACCATAGAGCGATAATTCATGTTTTCAGAAATTAATGAAAACAGCAAAATATTTGACAGCTATTTGCGACGTTGCCAACTTTCGGAGTAAACCCTCTTAATAAAAATTTGAAAAATGCGTTTATTCTGACAACAAATCTCCAGAGAAAAAGCTAGACACAGAAGATTGCAACCAACACAAGTGGCTCAGCACAAAATTGATTATAAGTACTGGGTCAAGCAAAACGTTGTGACGATATTTTAACCACACAGCAGTTATCGATTCTAAGCAAGTTTTTAAGGTTTTAATTTTATTTTTCGAGTTAAAAAAAGTATGGCCCAGTATGATGGGATGCAGGTATTGATCACATCATCAATCCCATACTTTTTTTAACGCAAGAAAATATATAACATGCTTATTTATAATCGATAAGTAACTAGACACTGTGGTTAAAATATCGTCGTAACATTTGTGCTTGACCCTACATATAACAATTACCCTATTTAATTGTGGTGAGAGTCACCAAAATAATTTCTCGCAAAAGTAATCAAAACGGGCGAGATTCACTTTAAATGAGAAATGTGAAGAGCACTTACATTGAACACTAAAAGCACTTGCCAAGACATCGATCAACATCAATTATTTACATTGAAGAAATAGTAAAAGAGCTGACGCCTGTGTGCAATGTTGCTTTAAAAGTTTTATGAGTGGTTATGTCGTAGTAATTAGTTTTTCTGCTGAAAGGCGAAATTATCATTTCCTGGCCAAGGCAAGACGTAAAATTGTAGACAAACCACCGGCGGTAATTCGTAAAGCCCCAGATCGCATATTCATGGCCCTCACCTTCGGTTCGGGCCACAAACACGTGCGATCTGGGACATTGACTAATTCCCTGCCCTCGGTCTGTAATGTACTATTGAAGACTTCCGCACATGAAATCCTGTAATACATAAAATTCGGCATGAACTTAAGAATAGAGCAGGCTGTCCTATTCCTATTAACTAGTTTAGTCCGAGCGTTAAGGGAATATGCTTATTATTGTTTATGTTTTTAGTTTACTTTATGTTCTTTCAAGTGTTTTCTGTTGTTTGTTCAACTAAATACTTAAATAAATAAGAGTTCCTACCCGAGGGAGGTTCGGGGTAAATTTTCCAGACTTATTTCAAAAAAAATTTTTATTTATTCCCAAAAAAAATATTTTTAATAAAGAGCAATTATTTTGACACTCGTTTAGCGTGATAGAAGTTTGTCATTTTCGAACGAGCACTTTTTGTTTTTTGATAGCTAGTGATCGTGCGTGAAGTTTTTTTTACGCACACACAAGAGCTTTTTATTTTTAGAACTTGGTCCTGTTTGTTTTTTTACCAGAATGTCAAGGAGGGTTATGTTTTTCGTGCGTATGTATGAAATACATTGTTTTAATGTACCTTGTACGGTTTAGCCAGCATTAGTGGAGCAAAAATTTATCGATCAAAAAGAGCAACCATCAGTCGACCCTTTGTATGGATTTTGACGTTTGGTGTTTCTATAATAATAATTTCAGGCATATTTTTATCCGAATGGCAAGAAGGGTGATATTTTTGGTAATAATTTCAGCTTAGATTTCCGACATAATTCCGAATAATAATATTTTACGTGTTGCTTTTTATATTTTATTCGCCAATGTAGGTATTAAAACATGTCGTTTGATACACATCATGCACGTGTGCGAAATTGTCATTTTCACTCGTCCCTAATGTTAACGCTCGCTTTCGCTCGCGCCAACATAACCAGGGACTCGTGATAAAATGACAAACTTTTCGCATTTGCATCAAAATGTAGGTACATACTATTTTCTTTATTTTAGCTTTTCCTTTACATTTTTCCCGTTTTCATTAGTTTACCTATACTTTACTTAGCTTCTCGAATAGGAATTAAGTTTTTATTATCATCACGATCATTCTTTAGAGTTTCTATAGTAGGTACAGTAGGTAGGTACTGTTGCTAAGCGTCGCTCTAATGGCATGGACGTTTGTTGAATTTTTAATGCGAAAGCATTTCAATTTAATGGAAACAGCTGAGCGTGAATTAAAGTTTCGTTTCACGCGAGCGAAGTTGTGACATACCTACATATATACTATATGTAGGTACATGTAGGTACATATATACTATATGTAGGTATACCTATAAATCACTGGATGTTGGGGCCGAGCCCAACTGTTAACAAAAATTTTGGTATTTAGTAAGAGCGCGTAAATGATACAACATAATTCTCGTCTATATTTTTACAGAACTTTACTCATTACTCACACATTAACGTGTTAATCAAAGTTGTAGATGGTGCCATAAATTGTACGTGAAGGGGTGTGGCCATATTCGACCCAGGTACCTTAAATATACACGTGAATTTTAGTGTCATTTACTTAGGCAAGTCCTTAAACATTAACAAGGACTTGCTTAAAATGCCTTTTTATAAGATTCCGTATAAATGTAATATACTTTATTACCTACGTAAATTGTAATATACCTATGTAAGTAGATTCGTCGACTGTCACTGTGAAATTAAATTCTTATTAGAACATTTTTTACTAAAAAAGCACACATAGGTTAATGTAATTTTAGCTAACATAATATCATTAGAATACTTTTTCATTATTCATTCAAGGCTCTAAGCCCTTATTGTTTCCTTTTTATTTTTACAGTTACCATGATTTATAAAAACTGTAATAATAAAAAGGAAAAAATAAGGGCTGCAGGCAGGAGGAATTTCCTCCAGATTAATTACCTATTTACCTTTTAAGAAATAAGTATATTTGCAGTGAACAATAATAAAATGTTAAATTATAACATAGAGGAATAATTCCTCTATGATTAGAAGCAAAATTAAACTAGGAATTACAGTAAAAAAAACTTTACTAAATAAATAACTATGTAGCTAGAAATTCTGTTATAGCGTTCCAGCGGGAACTAGGTATGCGTTTTTCCGGGATGAAGAGTAGACTCTGTCATTCTCGGACCCTGTTAAGCGTGAAGAGGTAACAGACAGACAGAGTTATTTTCGCATTTTATACTATTAGTATGGATTGTATTGGATACCGGATTTCCTATTATCCGGCGCCTCACAGAATCGAAGACAATTCACGGCAAAGAGTCATCCATTGCCGAGCAATCCCATCACATTCTGGGGCTGATGCCAGTACCTATAGACCGGGCGATCTTGACACTGAATTCCGAACCATTTGTACCAGGCTGGCGAGTCTACAGGGGTATAATTACGTAATGACGAAAAGGAAAATCATGGTCATAGCGCCAGTACCGGGGGCCCAAACGCGTGAACGTTAATCGAACGTGTCGCATAAATTACGAAAGTCGAACGATTTGTACCACAAAAAATCTTGTATTTTCCGATAGTCGATGAAAAACGAAGTAGGCGATCGCGTAATGCCATACTTCTCCGGCGCGGCCTACACCCCGCCATACCGACGCAAACATGTTAATTAAAAACCAAAAATTGAACCATTTGTACCAGGCTAATTTTTGCACGAATAATTGTCGTCGAGTAGCCATTCACGAAAATCACCATGCCATACTTTTCCGACGGGGCCAAATGGCCGCCATACCGCTCCAAAGATGTATTTTTTTTTTATCTTGCAGAACGATTTGTACCACTCTGTATTTTTTTTTTACTCGTTCTTTGTATGATCATAAATAGAAGTGTGATAATGCCATACCTGTAGGAGGCGGCCTATAAGTAAAATATTTTTTTGAAATTGTAAGATTTTATGTGTAATTCGTATGATTTGTACCAGTATGGCATTATTTTTTCCCGTTAGCGAGAGGTTCAAAGAACATAAATACAAAATTTCAAACACATATGTGGCGGCCATGTTGTTTTATATCCAGATGTTATGTTGAATAATATGCTATCGTCGTCTATATAGGTATATAAAGCTTTTCCGTTACTGGATGACTGATAAGGAATTGTTTTCCTCTGATATTTCCAAGATGTACGACGGCTGTGAGAGTTACTGTGTTATTCCGAGTTCCCGTCGACATATATACTAACGTAATAGCATATGATGCTTCAAGAAAAAACACGTATGTAGCATTACCTACCTAAAGCTGGAATAGTTCTGGAAATGTAAAAAATACGCAAGACATAAATATGTCGGTAATACCTGCAGATTTTCGATGGGTCGTTAATACCTGCATTTACCTTAATAATTTTATGTTACCGATTTAAGATTGTATATTGAGCTTGTGAGAATAAATTATATTATTTATAGGTACTAATACAATAAGCAGCGACGAGGACGCCGAGAATGCCGGAGGTGCCGATTCAGATTAAGTTTGACGGATAACAGTCTTTCACCCCATGTTTACAGTAGGTATAGGATTTTTTTAGGTATAATTTTACCCAAACAAACTGTTTAGGTAAGTACAATGATGTCATACTGTACCAAATTTTACTCTAAAAACGTGTCGAAAAAACAAGTTTTTCAAGTATGGCACCACTTTTTTCCTGTACTAGAAGTATGGCAAACATAATAACGGTTACATTGTATCATATACTTTTCAAAAATACAAATGCCATACTGGTACAATTCGTTAAAAAAATCTTACATCTTTGCTCAATTATGAGAGTCTTCCGCCCCATTGGGTACAATATGGGATATTATTTTAGGTCGAATTGTATCCAAAGGAACAGAACATAATGAAGACATGCTGTAAACAATCATTTTACGTATTGTACAGTCGCAATTTGAAACCGTTTCGAATAAATAAGTTTATCGAGTATGGCACCACTTTTTCCCCCTACTAGAAGTATGGCAACTATAATAACGGTCACATTGTATAATATACTTTCCAAAAATTAAAATGCCATACTGGTACAAATCGTTCTGTAAGATAAAAAAAAAATACATCTTTGGAGCGGTATGGCGGCCATTTGGCCCCGTCGGAAAAGTATGGCATGGTGATTTTCGTGAATGGCTACTCGACGACAATTATTCGTACAAAAAATAGCCTGGTACAAATGGTTCAATTTTTGGTTTTTAATTAACATGTTTGCGTCGGTATGGACGGGTGTAGGCCGCGCCGGAGAAGTATGGCATTACGCGATCGCCTAGGTACTTCGTTTTTCATCGACTATCGGAAAATACAAGATTTTTTGTGGTACAAATCGTTCGACTTTCGTAATTTATGCGACACGTTCGATTAACGCTCACGCGTTTGGGCCCCCGGTACTGGCGCTACGACCATGATTTTCCTTTTCGTCATTACGTAATTATACCCCTGTAGACTCGCCAGCCTGGTACAAATGGTTTGGAATTCAGTGTCAAGATCTCCCGGTCTACTAGTGCATTCAACATGCCGCCGACTGCGCGAAACAAAGTAGAGTTCCTAAACGGTACGGCCTAGAGGGCGGACGCGAGAGTGCAGAGTTATTTCCCGAACATCAGGACAAACAACCTAACAAGCCTCGTATATACGCAAAAAGCTTTGAATACATACTATATAGTATTTACCAAAGGGGACGACTGCTTGGTTTCAGTCGGTTGATCGGCTCTCTACTTATTAGGTGACCGTATCTACATTTCACATCAACCAACACAAGCAATCGCCTCGGTCTTTAGAACGCCAATATAATAATCATCATAAAAGCAATACAAACACAACAACGTCCTATCTTAGCTCTACTTTGCAACCGCCTAGAAAGGGCGTCCCACCCCACCCCCTCCCGAGACGCTCGACGATCGCCGGCAATGTTGATTGTCCCATTCCTCCTGCTATCGACAGAGTCTGAGAGTTCTGAGACAGATAAATGTGCCGCTCGGCTTGACATTTACAGGGTATCAGATTGAAACTCATAGGTGCACATAATAATACGAATTGAACAAAATACTAGGTCCTTAAGTAGGTTTTGATCCAGTAACTTTATACCTACATCATCGTGTGCGCGAAATCCGGTAGTTCTGATTTTTTGCAGGTTTTGTTTATGATGTTGACAATGTATAATCTAAGTTTGTGACCCCAAGGTCACGAACGCAACTTTGTAAAAAAAAACGAGAAAATTTCGGCTGCTCTTCAGATTTTGGCGATTTCGACCCTAAAGGACTAGTTTTTGATAGTACCTACATTTTCATGAAGTTTTTAAAGAAGATTAAATTTGTGTACCCAATAGTTTTTGACATAAAGCTTTTCAGAACTTCGCAATATTTTAGAAGTCACTCGTACAGCTCTAGCAGGATGTATTTCCAATTACCTCCAACGGAGTATGCTAGTTTTGCTCGTGTGGAGTCACGAATTGGAGTCACTTGTGAATAATATTGTACCTATCCAATAATCCGTGTTTTGTTTTTGCTAAAACCCGGCCGCAAACTATAAGAAAAAGAAATTTTCTGACAGAAAAAGTCTGTCGCTCGCCGGAAGATAGCCCGGAAGGCACTCGATGCATACATTTTCCATTACTTAGACCCCACTCACTGTCAGAAAAATTCTAATCAGAATCACACGGCGGACACGGCCTATAAAAGCACGATTTCGAACACAATTCGAATGAAGTGTGTTCGAAATCGTTTGAGATTTACCAAGTTTAGTATCGACATTGATCTTGATCTTGAGATCATCCTGACTATCGTAATCATGGTACGACGTATCGTACGTAAAAAAAGTAAATCAAAATCAGTCAAATTCGAAACACAAAATCAACATCCATAGTTGAACCGTAAGGGTCAGCTCAGATTGTAATCCTAATAAATTACAGGGCGCCACGTGACATAACTAGGTTGCGGAACCGGGTCACGTGACTGGGATCGGGAAGCCCGGATCGGCGGCCACCAGCGAAGCTTTGACCCGGATGGAGCGGGACTGAATGATTAGATTTTATTCGAAGACCACTAACAAGCTTTTATGAACATATTTTTATTAGGCTAGAAATATAGTGTACCATAAGCCAAAAGGAGTTTAAAAGGAAGTGAAAAAGCTGCTAAACCATAATCAGGCGTCTCATAATCATTCTCTGTCAAAATAATCTTCATCCTACACTAATAAACGAGCAATATTTGTATACAAGTTACAGTATAGGTATAAGTATTCATTCGTACTGACGTTCTCGAAAACGACTCCATCTATTTCGATGAAATGGAATATAGGCGTTTACGGGGGCGAGAAATCGATCTAGCTAGGATCACATCTGGGAAAATTAATTTTTCAGCTTTTATCACCTCGCGCAGACTAAATTAAGCATCGACAAGGGCAAAAACGATAAGACGCTACAAAATGTTCGCGAGTGAGGAAATCCGAGCGAGTAAATATGATTCCGTGATACACAAGGGAAGTGAGGCCTGACCGGAGATTGGTCCGACGCGTAACAAGAGTCCGTTCAGTAGGTTAGGTAACTTATATTATATTGATGATGTAATCGGAATTCGGTTATGAATTTACCGGAATCCTGCTTAGAGAAAATAAATCGGAATAGGTACTTACCTACTCAAGGAACTTTATTACAAAACCATCATATGCGCAGAACCATTAGGTAACGTGTGAAATTCTATTTCTTCCCGTTCCCATCCCGTTTGAATTTCGGAAAATCCTCTCTTATAGAGCTCCCCTACACCACAGTATATCTAGTACTACTACTACTACAGCCTTTTTGCGTCCCACTGCTGGGCACAGGCCTCCTCATCACGAGAGGGTTTGGGCTATTCCCCACGCGGGCCCATTGTGGATTGGGGACAGTATATCTAATAAGTACCTACTAATAAGTACCCTATACTCTTTCAAGAAACCTTCATGCCTCAACTCTCTACGACCAGTAGGTACTTTGGACTGTGCCTTGTCATCATTCAGTCAGCTGCATCAGTCACGTCAGTCAATCAGTCAGTAACGGAAGAGTTTTGTACATATTGATTGATTAAAATTTGATCCATGGAATATTATGACCGGAGATATAAGCGCTAGGGTAGACCACACATTAGAAAAATATTAATACTATAAATGCGAAAGTAACTCTGTCTATTAGTTTGTTAACTCTTCACGCTTAAGCCGCTCGGCCGATTCAGATGTGATGATGTTAGTAGCCGGAGTCCCGGGGAAGGACATGGGCTTCTTTTTATCCTGGAACAACGTAAGTATAGGTTCCGCGGGAACGCGATGACCGAATAGCTAGTTGCCATATAAATTTTACTTACTCAAAATCAACTCAAACTGAAGCTCAAAATGAAGAAAAAAAGTTCAGTCATGTTTAAAATTGTAACAATTTACTTACTTATCGCAGTAACTGTTGGCGTAAATGATAGGTATCACACTATATAATTCACAATACCACGAAGTACTAAATACTTGAAAATCTATCATAGCTTAAGTACCTAAGTACCTACGCCATTTCGTGACTGGGACGCTCTTATTCGACCCCGAATGGTGCCTTTTGACCGCCACAGCAATAGTATTTAAAAAGTACTTAGCACCGATTTGAGCTTTACGCGGACGGCCCTAAACGCCCTACCGATATTTTAAGCTGGTAAGCTTTGACGGCTCCTGCAACAGTGACAGTGGCGGCCAAACTCTTAATGAGCAATTTCCGAACCGGACTAACGAAGGCTTCACAAAGCGTTTCCTTCCAGGTATTCATAGATTCCATTCGAATTCAGCCGTAATTAAATTGCGACCACACGTCACTCGCAAAATGGCGTTAAATATACACGGTGACCATATGAAGTTATTTAAATCTAATCACATGAATTGTTATTTTACAATATTTGTTTAGGAGAACAAGGGAAAAAATATTAAAAAACTCAAAGATTCTAAACGTAAACACTAAGTATTTATTGCTTGTCAAATAGGTCTTCACTCAGCTTTGATGCCCGAAACGAAATTTCCGTTACAGGGCGCTGATTTTCAGTGAAGCCGGAATACAAATATGTACCTACATAAAATACTTAAAATAAATAGATATAGAGTAGATAATAAAGAGAGATGGCTGGATGGACGTGTGTGTGCTAAGTGCAATTTAATAAACTGAAAGGGTTGTACTTATTTCAAATCATATGTGAAGTGTGTGTGTGTGTGTGTGTGTGTGTATGTATGTGAGAATGGTTTACTCTGGCACGGCTGTCTAGAAAACTATTAAGAAGCTTGAGTTAACAGTAAGAATTTATTTAATTGTGATTTAAATGAGCCAAATCAGCGTACAATCCATTTAGGGCTATATTTGTAAAATTAGGTTTAAAGGTAGGTTTTATGCTGATGATATTCAACTGTAGGTACAAGACGTACCTACAGTTCAATATCATCAGCATAAATATGGTAAGTAATGACCATTTTTAATAGATTTGACGATATCTGAACTATACAAGATAAAAAGTATTGCCCAAGGATCAATCCTTGAGGGACTCCTCTATCAACTGGCAACGTAGAAGGAAGAGAATCAGAGCCGTCGATATTTTTGATACTTACATATTGCTAACGATTAGGGAGGTAACTTGTAAACCACTTAATACTCAAGTGATCGAAGCCGTAATAAGCCAATTTAGATAAAATGAGAGTAGTATTTAATGAATCAAAGGCGCGTTAGAAATCAAGCAGTGCAAGCAGAAAACCTTCGCAAACGTCTCTTGATTGCAGCTAAGATGTCATCTACAACATTCATGAGACATCCACGGACGAAGATCTTTACAGGTACTAGTAATGCTAATTTTTTGGAATTGGTTTAACTACTGCTGTTTTCCATTGATCTGAAAAAATGCCGGTTTCAATTGATTTATTTATTATATGCCTACTTATGTAATAATTGAGAGTGTATGAGGTAAATTTTAGCAAGATCATATTAAGAGAGATATCATCGTCACCTTGTGCATTGACGGAAATGGACTTATTATGTTGAAAACTGACATATCAATACGTTTTAAAGTAAAAACTGCTGAACTAAATCTATGAAATTCAAAGTAGGTCAAGAGATGTATACCTACTGACTTCACAATTATTACCGGGAAGATCTAGAAAATAAGAATTAAATGTTATTGGCGTTGCTGCATGATGTGAGGAGGATGTTGCAAGTGTTTCTTTTTAAAACTAGCTACATACATATATTACGAGTAACCGTCCAAAAAAGGTGTGTTTTGAAACCTACTTTTTTAGGTATTTTATACCTCATTTACATTCAGCCCCTGCCGCTGCCCCTCGCTCTGCCGGAAATAATTCCCTTAATAATGCTGCAGCAGGATCGAGAAGACTGTGTTTACATACTGCCCTACTACTCACTTCGCTTTTGAGTTTCAGCAATGGCCGACGTCGAAATCATTGCAGCGTCCATGCTGTGTATTTTTTGCGATACATAATTATGTTCCATGTTTCAATGATCTGGTGAATTTGAAAATTTTGTAGGCATGTCTTTCTTCGATTTTAAATTCTTATTGAACAAAGTGGCTCCTATTATCGCCAAACAAGATACTCTTTCTCCTCCAGGTGCTCGGCGAGTACTGAGCGACGGAGCAGAATGTAAACACGCACTGCCGCTAGCGTGACGGTTCTTTGACTTCGGCACGAAAACCCGCTGTTTTAGGGAGCGCCGGGCAGCGCGAGTGGCAATGGCAGAGGCATGAGAAGTATCGTGTTTACACACTCGTCCTGTCCATTTCCCTGTTCACTTTGGCTGAATGTAAATAAGGCTATAAACTTTAAGAGGAAGGTAGATACGCATTTATTAAAAAAAAAACTATAAAATCGTATCGAATCGATAACCAAAATTAGACAAATTTTATATCTTAGTCAAGTAGGTCACGTACTCATATCATCAACCCTCTATGATGCGTTCAAAAACCAAAAATTAAGATAAACTGTTTAGTTAGAACAGATTTCTTATCTGTGAAAATGTTCTTATGGCTGTATTACTTAAGACCATCGAATTCGATTGTCTAAATAACATCCAAAATTCGAAAATCTTCGAATAGCAATATTCTATCCCCCGTTTATATTCTTCAGACAGAACGAAAGTTTGTTTCAAATTCAAATGTCGGCTCTATTTAGTCTATGCTTTTTGAAAATCGAATGTGAGACACTAACATATTCGAATTGCCGCCATTGTGGACAGATTTTGAAGCATCTTAGATGATTTATAAAATGAGTGTCGATAAAGTTGTGTATGCAACTGTACATAGGTAATTAGGCCTTAAGACACTGGTGCGATATTACGTAGCAGTTACATAAAGTACTATAAGGTAACTATTAGTGTTGTTCTAGATTAGATCAGAAATATCTAGTGCATGCGGTGTTCACCTTTACGTGAGTGTTAAATTAAGCAAATTTTTGGCCTTTTGGTAATTTCTCATCTCTGCATAAATGTAAAGATTCGTTGGTAAACCTAAATAAATAAATAAAAAAGAGCTATTGTTAATATAGGTTTATCTGTTTAATTTTATACATTGTGTAAAAGTACCTTGCTTCTGTTCCTGGGGTCCCGGAAGTCCTCCTTGGACGCCTTCCGCCGCTTGTCCTTGAGGATCATGCGCGCCGCGGCGAACGCCATCTTAGATCTGTGACGGCCTCCAAACGGCACTGTCGACCTCTCTTACAATCACAGACTTCAACAAATTGACTATCTTCTAGCACTATTCAACTCAACAACTAACCAGTTTTCAACTTAACAATTCCTACCCAGTTCTTAATACCGTTTAGGTACTTAAAAGTTAAAATTATTGCCTTCTTCGTTGATTGTTACAGGTAACGATAATAATTGAATGTAATTAACAAATGTTATTACTTCGCTCACTTTTTAATTGAACAATTTATTTACACTTCTTAATCACCAACACTGGAAAATAAATATTTGATGTCAGATTCGTTGTTAGTGATTCTCATTTTTTTTCGGTTTGCCCCTTAAGGCTCCCCAGGGATAAAAGTTATCTTATATTTATTCTTTAAACAAGAGAATAATAAATCTTGAAATAGATTGCTACGCTCACTCTAATAAAAGCGCGTAAAAAAGTGACATACACAAGAGTCTCGAACAAAATATAATTATTTATCACACATTACGAAAATGAAAAACACCAGACATTGCGTGGGTGAAATGAAAGGCTGAACCCTTACAATCCTGAAAGTGCCTACCTATTTATTACTGGGGATGTCTATAATAGCAGGAGCCGAGGATACCTTGTTTGGGCTGAATTGGCATTCACTATTTTCGTTGGTCATAAATAATGAATGTAAGTAGGTAACATCTCTCCACGTTTTAAAAATCTATATATGCACGTTTGAAAAGGACTAAAATCTGACAAAATATGGCTTAAATGTCACTTATTGATAAAAAACGACAAGATTTATAGAAAAATATATAATTTCATTGACAAAAAAAAGAAATAAAAAATGTATCTATCTCCGCAGTCAATGGACCAGAGAGCCTTCAGATTTACTTATACGCAGCTCATTATTTTATCTTCACAAAAATATAACAGAGGTACCTCCGGCCAGGTACATGCTTGCTTAAAGTTCATTTTTTGACCATCACGGTCAATTTTCTCCGAAACTAAATGACCGAAGGAGTTAAAAAAATTATATTACTATTCCTATTGTCAGTTTGTTTTGTATTCAAAGTTTTCTTGTTATCAACTATAAGTAACCTACTGTTTTTCTGTAATTTAAAGTCAATGTCATGATGTGTAGGTATTACATATTATTCGTTTTGGATTTTGGACCGTAATGTAGTCACGTATAAAGCCTTTATTTACGTGTATTTATTGATCGTTTTGATTGCTGTCTGTTTTATACCTAAAATGCTACTATATGATACTAAAAACACAACAAATTAAACGGTTTTGTTCCTAAGCGGACAGAGCTCAACTTGAATCGTTAGGCCCCACTTGCATCAAACCTTTAACCTCGGGTTAGCACGTCAACCCGGGTTTAGTTGTATCAACTTTACTCGATCTAAAGGGTAACCTGAGGTTAGCGGCGTTAGTGCAAGTCGGCCTTAATCGTCTAACATTTATTATCCAATTCCCTAGGCATACACTCGTACCTAATCGATGACTTTAAAATTACTGGTCAATTTGCAACATAAAATAATCGATAGGTAACAGTAGTACTTGGACGTTAGTAAAAGAAGAGCACTTATATGACGGCCGGATTGGTCCAGTTGGTAATGACCCTGCCTTCTGTTCCGATGGTCGCGGGTTCGAGTCCCGCTCGGGGCAAACTTTCTGTGATGAACACGAATGTTTGTACTCGAGTCATGGATGTTAGTATTTATATATGTATGTATTTATCTATATAAGTATTTATATCGTTGTCTAGCACCCATAGTACAAGCTTCGCTTAGTTTGGGCTAGGTCAATATGTGTGAAATGTCCCAAGATATTTATTTATTTGGATGTAGAGTAGACCAACTAAGTATTCTTCACAATCTGTCATAACACCACACACGTACCAAAGTAAATCAGGAAGTTCTAACTAACTTGCTTATTTTTATTGGCTATGGGCGACCGAGATTTGCTCGGGTGAAAATAGCTAAAGCCGATTATTCCCATATATACAGAATGATTCAGGAGTCGTGAGCAGGATCAACCCTACGGATTCAATAAACTATAAGCTACTCTCTCATACTAGTTATAAGTGTGATTAAGTTAATTTTTTTGAAGTGTTAAAAAAACAAAGTTTTTTTAATTTTGCACGTTAAGTTTGGTCACTCTACAATTAGAATACTTCAGTCAAGTACCGGTTCTCATTTGTCTAGTCAACGTCAAATCAAATTTATTGTCAGCAGATAACACGTAGGGTGACCATGATTAGCCCCCCCACTCTTATTTAACAAATAGTAAAAAATAAATAAAATGATGTGGTGGTTTAACTAACTTACGATTTTAAACGATGCAGTAATATTAACTGTATATGTAGGGTTGATCCTGCTCACGTCTCCTGAATCAGCCTGTATATGGGATATATAAGACACAGCTAGATCGATCTGTCGTCCCCGCTAAACACCTATATTCCGAATTTCGTCCAAATCATTAGAGCGTTTTCTGAGATTTTGAGATCGTTTGTATCTTCTTCTATATACACATACTAGCTTTTTGCCCGCGACTTCGTACGCGTAAAATATTGAATTTAATTCAAATGGAGAGTTTTGGTGGTGGTAGCTTAGGACATGGTGCAAGGATCGTCGGGATAGCTACCACCGTTTTACTCGCCAACTTGCCGCCAAATGATGATGGTTAATCCATACAAACGCTCATCCCCTATTTCACCCCCGTAAAAGTGAATTTTCCAAAAATTATGATACACGTGTTCAATTATTTCTCATCAAATAACTAAACCATAATATCTCGGGCGTCTAACTTCAAAGAAGACGGTTCAAATAAGTATACAAACTTTCATCGTAGGGGATGAAAGTTTGTATACTTATTTGAACCGTATTCTATTCTATTTCACCCCCTTGAAAGTCAGATTTTTGTAGAAATGCGTTTCAATCTGTATTCGTCATCGAATTTCTAAACTTCAAAAATGACGGTTCAACCATACAAACTTTCATCCCCTATTTCACCCCCTTAAATGTCAAGTTTCTAAAATTACTGAAACACATGTTCAATGGTCTGTAATCGAATACACAATTTCACTCCCGCGTAAAGGTAAAATTTCTAAAAATGCTGAAACACGTGTTTAATTATTTGTAATCAAATATCTAAATCATAATATTTCGGTCGTTAAACTTCAAAGATGAAAGGTTCATCCATACACTTTCATCCCCTATTTCACCCCCTTAAAGAAGAAATTTCTAAAAATGCTGAAACATGTTTCATTTGATTCTAATTAGGCATCTAAATGTTTCGTACTTCTAACTTTATGACTAGATGACGGACTTGCATACAACCGATGTACGTACCCCTATTTTTGACCCTTACTGTACGATTTTTGAAAAATCCGACGACGAACGACGCCTACAACATGCAACCAATGTTGTGACCAAATTTCAAATTTCTATCATCAGCGGTTTGGGCTGGGCATTGATCAGTCAGTCAGTCAGTCAGTCAGTCGCGACATTGGCTTTTATATATACAGAAGAGATATATATATATATATATATATATATATATATATATATATATATATATATATATACATACTAGCTGACCCCACGGACTTCGTACCGCCTTAGATTTTTTTTGGGTATGAAAAATAGCTTACGTCCTATTCTCAGACCTACTGAATACAATCCATAAGAATCCATCCATAAGAATCGGCCGAGAAGAAATATTAGGTATTATATATACATATAATAAAGCTAAAGAGGGTCTTACGTCTGTACGTGGGAGATTTTCGAAAAAAGTTAGCTGGGGATATTTAGAATCGATAACAGAACACATTCCAACATTTTTTAGAATTTTTGTCTGTTTATCTATTTATTTGACCGCGCATCACGTGAAAACTACTGGACCGATTTTGATGTTTTTTTTATGAAGATAGTTGCGAGTCCCGAGAAAGGACATACACAATACAATATTCTTTATTGAACACCACACATGAGAAAAAGGTACAAGCAATGTAAGTGGTTACAAAAATATCAGAGGTATGGTATACAGTAGGCGGTCTTATCGGTAAATAGCGATCTCTACCAGACATAGGCTTCTTTTTATCCCGGAAAACCCCATAATTCTCGCGGGAACGCGATAACCGAATTCCACGCGGACGAAGTCGCGGGCAGAAGCTAATAAATAAATAAAGAAAAATATCTACAAGATTAGCGCGTTTAAAGTGAAAGACAACTTGACGTGGCAAAAAAAACTACTTAGACAGCAATCACATGTACATTTACACAGGCTTCGTTTCGGTCCTAATCCAGGATTTGTGGAGAGGATCTGGTAAATGAAGGCGTTTATCCACCCTCGACTGAAATCTCACGCTGTAAGATCAAGCGAAATGCACTTATCCAAGCGAACACGGGTGAACTCGCCCTAACGAATCCCTGGGGAGCATTTTCGGCGACCAAACGCAAACCTTACGTAAGCGTTCTTATCTTAACTGCTTTTATCTTTCTATCTACATACTCACACGCCCGTAGAACTAACAACGAAACTACCTTTAACACCGTTATATAAAAAAAAATGCTTCACGTTCAATTCCTTAGCACTTAGAAGGGAAAAAAGCACGATTGGTTTTCAGGGATCCACTGGATGCGTGTGGTCCAGCCAGGGCGGTGGTGGTTTGTTTTGGAGGGGGGAGGGACTGCAATGTTTACTTGAAAGAGAAGAAAGCGTGAGGCCCGGCTGGAAACTGCCGGCGAAGTGAGCCGTGAAGCCTTCCACGCTCGGGGCTGCGCGCGCAGCTCCGGGCCATCGGGCGAACTCGTCGATTCTATCATGTAGGTTTAAGGTAGGCGCAAAAGCATTTGTGGGTGCGATTAGGTAATGTATAATCGAGGTCGTGGATGGACTTGAAGTTATTGAGAGGGTTAATTGTGGTCAATTGGATTGTTGTTTGAATTATGCGGCTAAAATCGGGTTTGCCTAACTAATGGTTTCGAAATTGGGTTCAGTCTGTGGAAATCAATTTTCACTCCTCCAATTCGAAAAGAAGTACTGTGTTGCCCGTTTAAAGGGAGCAAAGTGATGCGACTTTGCGCCCTCTCAATTTGTGTTTTTTTCTTCCCCGCTAACAGGGACAAAGTACGATTTTACTCCCTGCAGTGAAGTTTCTATGTTGGCAGAACTGATTTGGTATCAACAGCATTAAATCGTGCGAAATTTAAAACAAACGTGTTTCAGCGGCGCGTTCACGGAGACCGTAAAAAATGCGTTCAAAAACCGCGCTCTTTTTTCGTATTTATCGTAGAATGTTATTTTACATATTTTATAAGACATACTAAAAAAAAACATACTTAACTTCATAAATACCTACATACTTAGTTACTTTTTATATTCTTTCTAGATATTTCTCATGTTCAATTTGGCTGAATGCCGTACCTCGTAAACTCGAATGATTTAATAGTAGATTGTTTATATGGTAATTTAACGTAACGTTAACGTAATTTTGTATGGAACTTCGTTTTTTTTCCTCGCATTCGAAGTGAAAAGCAGAGTGTTTAACGCGTGACTAAACAAGCCATTATGACACGAGATGTTTAGCCACCCGAGCAGAGCGAGTCCATACAAAATTACGATATTTATTATAACAAAGTAGATAAGCGGCTACTTCCCGATGACCTAGAATCATGAAATTTGTCCAGAAGCAAGGTCTTACAGCACACGTACAGGAATAAATCTGATAACCGTAAATCTAAATATATAAAACTCAAAGGTACGGAGTGATCTATCAACGCACAGCCCAAACCACTGGACGGCTCGGGTTGGTATTTGGCATGCAGGTAGATGTTATGACGTAGGCATACGCTTTAGTCCCGATGTGCAGAGACTAAAGTAACATTTTAAGAGCATGAGAAGTGAAAAAATAAAACTAGAACCCGCGATTCCCGCGAATTTCGTGAGCGCTCTTTCCCTTGCCATAATAGTTTACATTTGCTTAAGGCGCCTGTACCCGTCGATGACCTTGAGCGTTTTGAGCCCGATCCTCTCAATAATAACCGCGCCAAATACGCTAACGTAAATTACAACGATAGCAATGGTTAATTTCGCCCGCTGTCTTAAGTCTACCGTGGCCCAGCGGTCCAAATTCATCATGACGTACATGAGAGCGCAAGAGGGGCGCGGGTTCAAATCACCGCTTATAATAACTTTTTGTATATTTTTTTTATGAATTGAATACTTTTTTAATTAATTTACATGCTGAACATGGTACTAGTGATATTTAGATATTTTTAATGTTTTTTCGTATCAAAGTCGTAGTTTAAGAATATGCAATGCAATTAGGCATTATGCGTATGTAGGGTAAAACCCCGATAAATGACTACATTCATAATAAAGTTCAAACAGCAGGAAAACTGGCCTGTCTGGAAAAAAAATGTTCATGGTTTTATTAATTATAATCATGATTTTTTAATGTAAAATATTCTTGAATAAATTCATTGTTAAAATCCGATCATTCTGTACAATCTAAATATATATTCTGTACATCTAAATATATAAAACTCAAAGGTGACTGACTGACTGACATAGTGATCTATCAACGCACAGCCCAAACCACTGGACGGATCTGGCTGAAATTTGGCATGCAGGTAGATGTTATGACGTAGGCATCCGCTAAGAAAGGATTTCCCGAAATTCCCACGGAAACGGGAAAAAACGGGGTTTTTCATTTTAATATTTCTGCGCATACGAAGTTGCGGGGAATAGTACAATATTGCAGAGGCCGCCAAGTAGCGCATTGCCGGACGATTCTATTAGTACGAGTCCGGCAATCGCAATTGCGGCCGAGGTATATATAATGCTTTTCTCAAACAGCGAGAAAATACGGAAGGTCAGTCGGGGCAAGTGCGCCAGGATGGGGTAAGTGCGCCTAACATAAATATATCGAAACCTATAAATATTACTCAACTAGTAGTTGGCTGTTTACAAGGCATACTACTACTACTACTACTACTACAGCCTATTTGCGTCCCACTGCTGGGCACAGGCCTCCTGTCATCACGAGAGGGTTTGGGCTATAGTCCCCACGCGGGCCCAGTGCGGATTGGGGACTTCACACACATCTTTGAATTACTTCGCAGATGCGTGCAGGTTTCCTCACGATGTTTTCCTTCACCGAAAAGCTCAGTGGTAAATTCAAAGTGAATTTCGCACATAAGTAAACTTAGAGGTGCGAGCCGGAATCGAACCCCCGACCCTCTGCATGGGAGGCGGTAGGTCAAACCACTAGGCCACCACGGTTTACAAGGCATAGGGCCGAATTAAATTTAGGCGCACTCACCCCACATCAGTATTTACTACTTCCATGATCGTGGATGATTTGGCCATGGAAGTTGTACTTATTACCTCCATGGATTTGTCAGTTTCGGGGTAAGTGCGCCTAACATAAATATATCGAAACCTATAAATATTACTCAACTAGTAGTTGGCTGTTTACAAGGCATAGGGGAGAAATAAATTTAGGCGCACTTACCCCACATCAGTATTTACTACTTCCATGACCGTGGATGATTTGGCCATGGAAGTTGTACTCATTACCTCCATGGATTTGTCAGTTTCTCTACAGAGGTGTCTCAAATAGCAAGCGAATTAAAAAAATACACACACGACAATAATGTTTTTGCTGGCGTCTTCTTTTTTTGAAAGTAACACGAACATTACCGAGCATGTTTGAGAAAAAGCTAGTTACTATAAAAACATCAATTCAGATTCCTTTTCTAAGTTGGTGGACGCGAATTGGTCCATAGGTGGACGCAATCTGGATTAAGTGGACGCAAACTGGGTAAATCGCCTAATTTGCCTATTTGTGTCGTTTTTTTGAAAACTACCAGATGTTTCGACCAAAACTATAAGTTATATTGAAAAGGACTATATAATCAATACATTACATCCGTTTTATAATCAAAATTTCAATTAGAACATTTTTATTTTCACCTTCAAACTTGCCAACTCCAGTAAGTGGACGCAAACAGGCGAAGCGACCCTACTTTTCAGCGACTTTCTTGAGGTAATAAGCGGTTCGCCCTTGTCGCTTTCGTATCAACTTTATAGAGCAGTGTGATCTTCTCCCCTTTTTATTACCCATTTTAACACTAGGTAACAATAACAATATTATAACAAGAACACTATTATGGAGTAACAAAACAAACTTAACAAATAAGTATCTATAACAACAATAAAATGCAAATCCTCGAGACAAATCACTCCACTCGACTTACTCTCTCGCTAGTTACTCACTCGTTATTCACTCATTTCCGAGTGCCGGCCGGCAGGCCGACCATGCTGTGCGTCCTCTGATCGAGTTCGGGATACCCACCTAGCTGGCAACAGCGCGCGCGACCGCGAGGTAAACAACACGAGTGCCGAAACTCGCAACGTCGCCTTGTTCTCAACCACAACTTTCTGTTTAATGCAATGAAGTTATAGAAAAATAACACTACTTCAAATCCAATATAAAAGTCAAATTTATGAAACGAACTTTTATCCTTCTTTCTTTAGTAATCACGATAGTTTAGATATTTTTTAATCAATAAATAAAAATATTTAAAAATATAAAAAACGCCGCATAATTCAACAAAACGCCTACCATAACAAGCGCAGCAAATGTGTGTTGTGATACTTGTGATTATACACTAAGGAACACATAGGTTTTTCGTCTAAAAGCTATTTATCATATAAGTTAGAAGGTAAAGCCCTAGATAAAATTCTGAAAAGTACTTGCAAAAAATTTGGCAACGTATATTTTTTCCTAAGCGGAAATAAATGGTTACATATAGGAGGATTAAGGATTTCTTAAATGACATCCATAGTACAAATCATTACATATAAGACGATATAAAATACCAGAAACACTAATTGACTATATTTGTGTTCCATATTCGTAAACTTTGCAGATGACAACTTGTTACAATTATAGAAAAATGGTTACAAAAACACCTCGAATTTGCATTTTTGCCTCACTACTCGCCTTAATTTCCAAATTGAAACTTAACGTAGGCGTTATGAATTAATTCGTAGATAATGATTGAAATAAGAAAGTGATTTTGTTGGATGCAATGTATTGAAATCAACACCTGTGAGAAATCCCAAAGAGTATTTAAGTACTTCCTATGAATTTCATTGCTCTTTTTCCATTTAAGCGTTATAGGTACATGTAATGTTGTTTGATGCTAAATTGTCATTAAATTTCAATTTTTCACCTACATACCTACGTAGTTATCGCGGGGGCAATAACAAATCAGATAAAGAACCATTGACCTATTATAAGTAATAACATAAGGACGAACAGTGCCTAACAGAATATGTCAAAATATATGGAGCAACTGACATTAGAAATTAGGTACGTTCCAATATGCTAATAACGCCTCTTTATAACGAAGGCCAAACGGGTGCCCGAGCTGTTCGGGCGCCCGTTTTGACGGGGCCATTTTTCCCCGGCTGATTGGGAATCCTTACTTATAATAGATCAATGTAAAGAACACATATGTAAACAGAATGTCTATTTGGTAGAAGCGGACATATTCTGCCTACAAATACCTACTAATCATCTAAGAAGTTCTTCACATCGGGAGAATTTTCGCTAGAAAAGGTCTATAAAAATTATCTTCTACTAATTAAACGCTTACTTACTTAGAAGACAAAACATCTACTAGAACAATAGAAAAAGAAAATATATATCTTGGGACATTTCACACATATTGACTTGACCTAGCCCCAAACTAAGCAAAGCTTGTACTATAGGGTGCTTGTTATGGATGAACCCTTAATTCACAAGCATCGGTCGGACCGATCGGAACACTAGTATAGCTAAAATATCAGATATCAAGTACGGCGAAGACATGATTCACTGCTGCACCTGTAGCCAGCGCATCGCGCCTTGGGTGCCACCGCCGCGCAGCACCCGAAAACCAAGAAAAACCTAATTTAATTCCGTCCCAACATCGGTCGGGTTCACCCGTTAGGTTAGGTTAGGCTAGGCATCCTAGATAATAGACAGGAATTCGGCTTTAACGTCGACCGCGTTCACTCCTATTTAATCTTATTTTAATCTTTTGTAATCATAGTCATTAAAGTGTGTGTTTAAATATCTTATTTAATTAATCTCTTCATAATCTCCATCCTCCTGCGGCCAAAATCCGTAATTTGCTAGACAACGATACAAATACTTATATAGATAGAGAAATACACAAAATACCAAACATCCATGACTCGAGTACAAACATTCGCGTTCATCACACAAAGTTTGCCCCAAGCGGGACTCGAACCCGCGACCATCAGAACAGAAGGCAGGGTCACCACCAACTGGACCAATCCGGCCGTCACAATATAAATAAGACAGCAATGTGTGTAATTTTTACTAACGTGTATTTTTCACTTATATTTTATTTGGTTTTCGTAATCCGTTTCATGGAAACATTTAATTTTGCTGATTTTTGGTAGGAAATACCGCCTGGAAAATTTTGATATTTATATAAATAGTAGTCCAATGTATGGTCTATTGCTAGAAAAAAATTAGAAGTGTAATTACTTAACTACAGCCACATGAAAAAAAATCAATTTTGTTGTTCTTTTTTTCATATGACAACTAGTATTAGTTTTTTGGGTCTCCATGCAGATCGAAATAAAGAACATCAGTTCAAAATTTGAAACAAATCCCTTTAAAATATCCCGAAAAACGGTATATTAAAGAGAAAACTTCAAAAAATCATAAGTCAAAAACTGTCACTGGTAGGATGTTGATATATTCATAAGGTATTGGATTAAGTGCATTTGAAACTGCGGACGGCTGCGGAGCTGCGGAAACCACGCGATATTTATAGCTAAACTGAAGCCATGTTTTTTTTTAAATAGTAGATTGTTAACTGGGCTGGGTTAATGGGATGAAAGGCACCCATTACTGACGAAATGTTTTGGCGCTCGAACGAAGTGAGAGCGCCAATAGTTCGAGGCAGAAATGGGTGCTTTCCACCCGAGTTAAACACTCTACTTTTCATTTCGAATATAAGGAAAGAAAACAAGCCAGGTATATAAAACACAAGTATTAAAAAATGGTTTTACCCATGAAAAACTCTATTCCGTAAAAATATCGGGATAAAAATATTCTAAACTTCTTTCAAACTATCTTTATACTAATGTAATACTTAGTTGAAATATTTATGTAAGGAAGGAGCAAAACAAGACTTGTCTCGACAACGACTTCACTGTTTAAGGTCGGCTACTTCAATAAAATCGTTATAAAACTCATTGATCTATTATAAGTAAGGATTCACAATCAGCCGGAGAAAAATGGCCCCGTCAAAACGTTATAAAGAGGCGTTATTAGCATATTGGAACGTATTTTCTAATGACAGTTTGCTCCATATATTTTGACATATTTGCGGTGCCTCCGTTCGTCCATATGTTATTACTTATTGTCAATGTTATAAGTACATATACTTTAGAGATTGGCAGTAAAAGGATCTCCAAAACAGCTTGAGCCCATTTTCTTATCAATTCAAGCGCCAGTTTATGTCCATTTCAAAAACACTCATGATTCACCAATCATTATTTTAAATCCTAAATATTGACTTAACTATATACTACATGACTAGTACTCGAACTTTCGATTTCTACTTTTTAGTGTAAGTTTCACTATGGAGAAAATATGAGAAAATGACGTTTCTCTATGGTGTGATACCTTGGCACCATATTTAACGTTGATTTGAGTCCACCTACTGATTTGCTGCAACCCGTTAATTTTTTTTTTCACGCAACATTTTTTAAACGTCACAATGCGAGCCAGTTACTTTTGACACGGCTTCCTGCTGATGTAATGTTTGAAACAAGAAATATTTAGTTTCTTTCTCTAAATTTTGTATAGAAGCGTTCATTCTATTAAATATTATAGTTATTTGTTTTAAACTTGATAGAAATGCGTTCATTTTAATAATTAATTTATGTGGTGGGTGTATAGACTTTTGCCGTTGCCGACAATTCAAGGTGTTACATTTATCAAAAATTACTTAGCTAGAGCAGCGATGAGCCACTTTCTGCACGCTAATTAAGCAAACAATGACCTTCTTTCAGAGTATGAGAAATGAAAATGTAATTTAAATTTTACGTAATTAATAATATCTAGGAGGATTTATTACCAAAATTGGGTAAAATACCCAAGGCAGGAAAGAAATACTCTTAAAATACGCGATTAAGATAGTTTGGGAAATATCAGTTGGTCCCGTTTTGATGACTCTGACGATGAAGAAGAGTTGATTTTGTGACTGGTTTTGTAAAGGTGTTTTTGTAATTAATTTTACAATTAAAAGCTTAAAATTTCATTGTATAATTTATTTCTTTTATTCTTATTCTTTGAAGCGCCATTTGCAATAAGTTTTCGTTTCTGTCAAACGGATCATCGTATTTTAGCTGACCTTTTCTGCCGTAGTAATTATTCTTAAACAAAGTTCAACTTACACCGGATTCTGTGTTTTTGCGTTAATTATAGCAAATGAAAAGGTAACTAATTATTATTAATTTTGTTTTCATTTAGACAAACCATAAGTAAACGCACACCCTTAGAACTGATTAAGAGTGTAAATAATATTGTCCAGCTAGATCGCGGGCTTTTGGCCCATAGTGCGAGGGTTAGATTCAAATTTGAATTTCTCACAGAGCTTTTCGGTGACGGAAAACACTGGTGAGAAAACCTGCTTGCATCTGCGAAGTAAGTCAAGGATGTGTGTGATGCTTTGAGTATAATATAGCCACTGGAGATGCCATAACGTCAACTCGCCGAACAAATTTTTTCGCCACTTTTAGCGGGGGGCGAGGTAAACACGTACAGCACACCACCAAACGACGCAGAACTCAACAGACACAAATTTTGCTGTTGCGATAAACGCACACTACAAAAAAAATCAACACATCAAAAAATACACGTAAACAGATAGAGTTTTCACGTAACTATGCAGCACACATATGCACAAGACTAGTGATGGGACACATCTGAAGAATGAGTCAAATGAGATAAGTAGATGAATGAACTGAATTATTTTATAGTATTTTATTTTATAATAAAATTGCTAAAGTGGAAATTCTGTACGTTGAAGATACCCAAAAACATATTTGTTTGTATGTATGTATGTATGTCTGTAAGTATCTGTATTTGTGTCCTTAGCCCACACACAGTTTTTTAACTGTGGAATGAACTGTTGTCAGCAGCTTCCGGGCGGATACATATGTAAAAAAATTAAAGTAGATTGGTATTTGTAAGAGCCTACGTACATGAAATCTATATATCTATATATATAAAACAAGAAACTGACTTACTGACTGACTGATCGATCAACGCAGAGCCGAATCTACTGGTCGTAGAAAGCTGAAATTTGGCATGCAGATTCCATAGGGAATATAGGGGAGCAATCTAAGAAAGGATTTCCCGAAATTTCCATAGGAACAGAAAAATCGGGATTTTACATTTTAATATTTCTGCGCATATGAAGTTGCGGGGAAAAGCTACTTATGTTATAACTACCCTTTTACCCGCGACTTCGTCCGTATGTACGGACGAGTTCTCCAATATATACACACTTTTACACCTTGCTCTCTTGTAATAAGGTCCAAAAGTGATCATATATTTATGAACTTGACTGTACTAAGAATTCAGGCAGCTAATGGTTCTATACATAGCGATAGTTATAGGAAACCAAAAACAAAACAATGGATTTTCCCATGGGAATAAGATGTTTTCCCGTGGTAAAAAGTAGCCTATGTCACTCTCCAGCCTCCCAACTAACCCTAAACAAATCACGACATAAAACCTCTCCGTTGCGACGTGAAAGAAGGACAAACAAATGAACTTTCCCATTTATATAATACCAGCTTCTGTCCGCGACTTCGCCCGCGTGGAATTCGGTTATCGCGTTCCCTCGGGAACTATGCGTTTTTTCGAGATGAAAAGTAGCCTATGTCCTTTCCCGGGACCCCAACTATCTCCATGCCAGATTTCATCTCAAGCGGTCCAGCGGTTGAAGCGTGAAGAGGTAAGTAACAGACAGACAGAGTTACTTTCGCATTTATAATATTAGGTCCTTACATATGAAATTGGCGTTTCATATGGCAGAAATGAAAACGATTTTTTTTTATGAAACTATTTTTTTATTTAGTCAAAGTATGTACCATGGCTATCTATGCACTTTTGCCATCTCGAAGGTAGTTCATTGAATCCTTTACTAAAAAAAGTGTGTGAGCGAGAATCAATAAAATCTTTGAAGGCCGTTTGGACAGCCTCGTGAGAATTGAATTTTTTTCCTTGCATGAAGTTGTCCAAATTCCGAAAAAAATGGTAATCAGTTGGAGCAAGGTCCGGGGAGTATGGTGGGTGTCGAAGACATTCCAGTCGCAGCTCCCGTAGTTTTGCGGCCGTCAAACGTGCCGTATGTGGTCGAGCGTTGTCCTGAAGCAGCAGTGGGCTAGATCGATTGACCAGTCTGGGTTGTTTAATGGCTAGCTTTTCCATCATCGTTTGCAATTGTTGACAATACACATCAGCCGTGATTGTTTGCCCAGATCTTAAGAAACTGTAATGGATGACACCGGCACTAGTCCACCAGACACTTACCAGTACCTTTTTCTGAGTCAACTTTCGTTTCGGGCAGAATTTGGCTGGTTCACCTGGGTTCAACCATTGTGAAGAACGTTTCCGGTTGTCGTACAAGATCCATTTTTCATCACAAGTAACGATACGATTCAAAATGCCTTCATTATTGTGCCGGTTGAGAAGTGAAACGCAACACTCGACGCGTGTTTCTTTGTTTGCGTCGCTCAATTCATGCGGTACCCATTTTTCAAGTTTTTTCACTTTTCCAATTTGTTTCAAGTGAATCAAAATGGTTTTATCACTCACACCGAAGCCTGCCGCTAACTCTGACGTGGTTTGCGATGGATCTGCTTCCACAATTGCTTTTAATTCTTCGTTATCAACTTGTGTCTCCGGCCGTCCACGAGGCTTGTTCTGTAGGTCAAAATTTCCAGAACGGAAACGTTGGAACCAATAACGTACCGTATTTTCTTTTGCAGTAGCTTCCCCATACGCATTGTTAATCCTACGAGCCGTTTCTGCAGCACTAGTGCCGAGGTGAAACTCATATTCGTAAATATAGCGATATTTTAAGTTCTCCATATTGTGAACAGAACGATGTGAAAGAAAAACAAATGACGCGATAACAAATAAATTTCGTAATTCGAACACAGAAATACATGGTCTTAAATTTGAAATAAATTTGAATTTGGAATTCCTAGCCGAACGCCACATATTTTGAATCAAAGTTGCCAGTTCGCCAAACGCCAATTTCATATGTAAGGACCTAATATTAATATGGATAGTACTCGTATGGTAGTATGGGCCCGTGTGGGGACTATAGCCCAAACCCTCTCATGATGAGGGGAGGCCTGTGCCCAGCAGTGGGACGCAAATAGGCTGTAGTAGTAGTAGTATGGATAAGGGTCGTCAGCAAAATGCTCCGAACAGATAACACGTGTCAGTTTCCAAGAATTCTCCTATATGGATCTTTTGGAAATTTAAAAGGATTATATGAAATAATGTATATAAATAATAGTATATGCATTACACATCACTCGTAGTCCCGCACTAAATATTGTATTCCTTTTACCTAGATCTATATATTTGCCAACATTTCTTTTCAAGATCAGAATAAAATTCAACATCGATGTCCAGAGAAAAGTAATATTCACCTTCCAGGATTTAAATGTAACAAACATCTATACTTTTCTACTAATTAATGGAATATGCAATAAAAAACTTACTATTAAATAAACCTCATTGATTGAATGAATGAATGATTCACTCAAAAGTTGAGTCGCTTTTTTGACTTTAGTCACATCCCTAGACCGATTCGCTCCCATTCATGTTTACATTTTTCTGACGTTTACGTATCGCAAAAGCTTTTCTTTAAATAGAGATTTTACTTAAATAAAAGTTAGTAAAAATACTTATCTATGATAGGAAATGCGATTTTGTTGCGAATTTGAGCGATCAGATCGCCTTTTACACGAGAATACCGCACAAGACACCATTTTTCAGGAGAAACGTCTCGCGTCACGGAACGATGCAAAATGGCGGTGAAGTGACCTTCAAGTGGGTTTATATAAAGAGTTTGAACAGTTGAACCATGTACTTTGCCGGAGGGGATCGCCCATGCATGGCATCTCCAGTGGATATATACTCAAAGGTGTGATGTGAAGTCCCCAATTCGCACTGGGCCTGCGCGTGGACTAAGTAAGTATATGGGTAGCCCAACCCTCTCATGATCAAATTAGCAGCAGTGGGACGTAAATAGGCTACTGGTGGTGGTACAAAGCGATTATATGACAATATGCCATAGATACGATTAAATAAATAACCTAAAGGTCCGTCGGGATTAACATAATTATTTACACTTGATGAGATAGGACAGATCCATTCCAACGTCTTACGAGATGTGTGTGTATTATCATGTATTATGTAAATAAAAATCCTTACCAAGACATGACATAATCTTTGAAAATGTAAAACATGAATTTCTTGATGTTTAAGAAAAGACGTTCTAGGTAGTTAGATGAAAGCGAGGAAAGGAAATTAACCTTTAGGTAGGTGCCTACCTATAGGTACATTGGGCTAAGATTCAAACCGTGTGGACACCATGCGCTAAAATGGAAACATACCTTATGACATCATACTTAGTTTAATTATTTGTAAGCGGTCTGACAAATGGGTGTTTTGGAACGGACAGGGTGTGGTCACGGGCGTCGATAACACCCGACCCCCAACCTGTGGCATCCGCCACCTGTTACCGCCACCTCGCAACACCAACACCCTCTATAACACTTATTCTCATTCTGTACTCACCCTTCGCATCACGCGCAGAGAGAACGAGGACGTCTTCATGTTTATTTTGTTTTCCCCCTTTAAAACAATCTAGATTGTTTATAGCTAAAATCAACTTTCAGCACATATATTTAACACAAATCGGGATGAGTACGTGCAAAATATTTCTTTGTCCAAAACTTATAATTGTAAGTAGGTACCTAGTTATTAGAATGTATTTTTCTATATACTATGTATATGCCTATAGTGTTTGTAAGCAGCGAGCGGCGCTTAGGGCGGTATGATCGCGACTGGTTCTGATCCCCGTCGTGGAAACAGGGTGGGAAAAGGACAAAACTTGCCTACGACCAGAACGACCAAAGCCCTAAACCCTACACCCCAAACTCAACCTTACACGATCACTACGCGGTTGAAAATGAACCGTGAAGCATTGTAGCGCTGGTGGTAGTCCTAAAATGGCTGCACGTGGTGTTAAAGGTAAAAAAATCGGTACGATTGATCTTTAGTCCATATAAATCAACTAGCTTCTGCCCGCGACTTCGTCCGCGTGGAATTTGTTAATAGCCTTCCCGCGAGAACTATGCATTTTCTCGGGATAAAAAGTAGCCTATATGTTGACCAGTGTTATAAACTACCCGCATACCAAATTTTGTTTCAATCCCTCCAGTAGTTTTCGAGCTAAGTCCGGACATACATACATACAGTATTTTTTTCTAAAAATCGTTATTTTGTGTTCAGTATCGTTCATATAGTCTCTTTGACTTGATAGTTTCTTTTAATTTTCAATTTTCAACCGCGACTTCTTCTACAGAATTATTATTTATTATATGTATAGATTTTTCCTTTTTTTTTTCTCTGATTCATTAATCTCTTATGAATAAATAGTTTAGTGCCAAAATTCATTATTTAGGTAATAGCAGACTGGTTTAAAGAATGTTTTAGTGAACTCATCAATCATTTCCTTTTTACTGGACAATAGGCAGGTAACTGAAGAACTTATCCACTGAGTAAAATTTATTTAAAAAAATATATTTATAATCTAACAGTAGGTAATCTGCATAACGTGTTTCTTGAAAGTGTTTGTAATCTAGGATTATAATTTATTTTTTCCTATTCCCGTGGGAATATCGGGAAATCCTTTCTTAGTGCTCCCCTACGCTCCCCAAGAAACCTGCATGCCAAACTTCAGCTCTCTACGGTGATCCCCGCGACCTAAACATTAAAATATAAAAATCCCATTTTTTCCCGTTCCCGTGGGAATTTCGGGAAGTCCTTTCTTAGTGCTCCCCTACGCTCCCCAAGGAACCAGCATGCCAAATTTCAGATCCTTACGATGTTTCCCGCGACTTCGTACGCGCCTAAAAATTTAAATGTAAAAATCCCTTTTTTCCCGTTCCCGTGAGAATTTCGGGAAATCCTTTCTTAGTGCTCCGCTACGCTCCCCAAGGAACCTGTATGCCAAATTTCAGCTCTCTACGACCAGTATTTTCGGCTCTGCGTTGATATGTCAGTCAGTCAGTCAGTTTCTTCTTTTATTATTCAGATAGATAGATAGCAGTTTCCCGCGACTTCGTACGCGCCTAAACATTAAAATGTAAAAATCCCATTTTTCCCGTTCCCGTGGGAATATCGGGAAATCCTTTCATAGTGCTCCCCTACGTTCCCCAAGGAACCTGCATGCCAAATTTCATCTCTCTACGATGATCCCCGCGACTGCGTACGCGCCTTAAAATGTAATAAACCCATTTTTTCCCGTTCCCATGGGTATTTCGGGAAATCCTTTCTTAGTGCTCCGCTACGCTCCCCAAGAAACCTGCATGCCAAATTTCAGCTCTCTACGATGATCCCCGCGACATCGTACGCGCCTTAAAATGTAAAAAAAACATTTTTTCCCGTTCCCGTGGGAATTTCGGGAAGTCCTTCCTTAGTGCTCCCCTACGCTCCCCAAGGAACCTGCATGCCAAATTTCAGATCTCTACGATGTTTCCCGCGACTTCGTACGCGCCTAAACATTAAAATTTAAAAATCCCTTTTTTCCCGTTCCCGTGGGAATTTTGCAAAATCCTTTCTTAGCGGATGCCTACGTCATAACATCTACCTGCATGCCAAATTTCAGCCCGATCCGTCCAGTGGTTTGGGCTGTGCGTTGATAGATCACTATATCAGTCAGTCAGTCAGTCAGTCAGTCAGTCACCTTTGAGTTTTATATATTTAGATTTGAATAATCAAATAGCACCAGAACTTTTTTTTTTAAAGATGAAAGTTGCATCGTGGTTTTTTTTTGTATGAGAAAAATTGTTTTTTGGCCTGAAACCTATCGTGTGTGGTATCAAATGAAAGTACTTTCTGAACCAATTCTGAAAATATATCACATCCTTACATTCCACAGTCACGTGTTTTAAATTAAAATAAAAATCATTTTCAAAAGATACCAAGTCTGGGCTCCTCCAGATACGATAACGCTGAATATTTTTTGTAAGATGTATCTAAAAGGGTACGTAATATCCTCATATCTAACGCCAAGAACGCAATTTTGAAAATATTTACTTTTTTTTTTCATTTAGGAAAAGTGTGATCTATCAATAAAATATTTAAAAGACAGCATAAAACACTGTTGTTTGCATTAATTTATGAAGCTCTGAAATATTATTTAGCTTTTGACCCATAGCAGTAAGCACCAAAAAAAAGGAGAGGCGTTAACGTGTGTGCTGGTATCAAATGAAACGGTTAAGAATATATCACTGTATATACCAAACTGATTTTTATCCTAATTTATAACACGTGACTGATATCTATTGATGTCATATATTTTCAGAACCGACTCAAAAATCCCTTTCATTTGATACCACACACTTTGACCACACACGATAAGTTTCAGAAATGTTTTTTCCCCATACAAAAAAAGGATCGTTCTTTTTTTAAATTTTGGTGCTACGGGTCAAATTGGTTTATATTGACTAAAGATCAATCGAACCGATGTTCATTCTTTTAACACCATTTGCAGCCGATTAATGTATTTCGGGGTGTGCCACTAGCACTATTTCGCCCTTTGAAGGATTACGTAGTCACCCCCTTTCATACACGTGCTGCGGGGAGTGTAGTAACATTGATCTGCATCAATGTTACTAAATGCTGAATTGTATTATGCTGAAATGCTGAATCGTATTTTCATTTCTCATACTCTGTAAGAAGGTCATTGTTTAGGTACTTACTCAATTAGCGTCCAGAAAGTGGCTCGTCCCTGCTCTGTACGGAGCAAGCACTTGACGGTGACAGTTTTTGCTTCCTTCGTACGAACAGAACATAACCTTGGTTGCCCGGTTTCTCAATGGCCGTCGTCCAAGTTGGTTGACGTTTGTTGAGCTTCCCCATTTTTACTCGATTTATCTTATTTATACCGTACATTTATCATTATTACCGAACAACTTGCAGGCCTGTGGCCGTAACTTTGATATTGGCGAAGTGTCCAAGACAGAAGCCATTCATTTATACAGTAGTAGGTACCTACTAGCTTTTGCTCGCGACTTCGTCCGCGTGGAATTCGGTTATAGCGTTCCCGCGGGATCTAAGCGTTCTTCCGGGATAAACACAGAACCCGTTGTTTAAACCGAACTTAATATGTATGTAGCCGGTTTAGAAGTTATACATACAAACTTTCAACCCCCTTTTTACCCCCTAAAGGGGGAAAATTCCAAAATTTCATTATTAACGTTCACTTACGTTATAAAAGGAACCTCCCTGCCAAGTTTCTCGTTTTTAAGCTTAGCGGTTTAGAAGTTTCATACAAACTTTCAACCCCCGTTTACAGGGGGAATTTCCAAAAATCCCCAAATCTCTCTTAGTGCTCCCCTATACGTTCCCTAAGGAACTTGCATGCCAAATTTCAGCTCTCTACCACCAGTAGTTTCGGCTCTGCGTTGATCGATTAGTCATCAGTCAGTCAATAAGTCAGTCAGTCAGTCAGTCAGTCAGTCAGTCAGTAAGTAAGTCAGTCAGTCAGCAAAAAAAAAAACAATCATTTATTCAGCAAATTGGTTACATAGGGGCACTTTTACACGTCAGAAAAGAATTTACTAGCGCTTCCTAGACCCATTGCTTGAGAAGAAGCGCCGCAACAAACTCAAGCAGAAGGCCTTTTTTTAAAATTTACACATAGTTATAACATTTACATTACATTACATGTATAAAATATACATATAGGTACGTACTACAATTACATTGAAGGGATGTATAGTCCCTAACTTAAACTAGTCAGTCAGTTTCTTGTTATATATATATATATATATATATATAGAAGATAAGAATAAGATAAGAAGAAGAGACGATAGATTAGAACCTTGGTTGCTCAATGGCCTTTTATACCGTACCGTTATCATTATTACCGTACACTGCTTGGCCTGTAGGGGCAGTAGGCCAATTGCTTGACATTGGCGAAATTGTCTTGCATGTAGACAGAAGCCATTATTTAAAGAGAAGAAGAACCTTACGTGTTTAGCAATTTTGTTTTGGAAAAATAGCTTATTAACGACTGCTTTTGCTTACTGGACTTTCGATTCTGCTTGGCCCGTACGACGACTTATGCTGTGAACACGTTATTACGAATTTAAGCATGTTACAATGACCCATTAATCAAATATTTCAGGGGCTTGCACCTCTGTGTTTATTTATGTGCAAAATTCAATTTGAATTAAGTAACCAAAGAAGCTTTTCGGTAAAAGAAAACGAAGTATCTGGCACGCTACGAGAAGTAATTCAAGGATGTGTGTGCTGTATGTACCCAATCCAATAGAGAGACTAGGGGCTCTATTCGAAACGTTATTATATAGGGAAAGAAATCTTTCCAATCCCCTAGCGTCAAAGCGTCAAGGCGCTCAAATTGAACTTTATTGAGTGCAGCTGATGATGTACCTGTCTATAATATTTTTCATTATTTTGTTTCCAGTTTGAATACCGAAAATATCAGAAATGGATTGCTAGACTGAATTCATTACAAGATCGTATAATAAAAGAAGATTAAATAGACAATAGTTATTTGTTATGCAAGGCTGCAAAGTTGTTGTTTGCTGTGAGTGCGTGATTGAGACCCGAGTGAACGAAGGATTCTAGGGTTAAACCACGAGCGAAGCGAGTGGTTCAAATATAGAATCCTGAGTGTAACGAGGGTTTCAAGGCACGAGACAGCAAACGACTTTGCTGCTGAGCGCAACACAAAACTTTTCACCTCACGCGCGATTTTTCGGGAAGAAGACTTAGTTCGGCGTCACGTACAGTTTGTGCTAACTCTGGAGGAGTTAAATTCGTATCTTCATCGCTAGAATCGCTCATATTTTCTTTATTACTTCGTATAGGTATTCTAAATTACAAAACCAGCAATCTAAAACTTTTTTTTAAGTTTTTTTTTTCGGAGGTTGCGTTCCAAATCACTCCTACTCGTACTTCAAGATTCAATTATTCATTGAATACAGTTAAAATATACACATATTTAAGTATTTTTGTGATAAAACATAGTGAAATAATGAAATACATCTGAAACGGTGTATTATTAATATAATTTTATTAATGATGATATTAAGTAAATTGAACCTTTATTTTAATAAAACTCTCACGACGAATTGCGTTTCAGAACGTATCGTTGTTTTTTATTGTGACAGTGGCGTCATGTGTCGTTCGAATTTCAAAAACACTTTCCACGCTAGCGGATAAAAACAACTTTTGCGCTCGGATATCAAGCTGCAAAACGACCACTTTCGAGCCAGTGAGGTGAAAAAGATTTTTATTTATAAATGGTTTGATTGCTAAGTATCTCCTATAGGCCCTTGTCTCTTGCCCCATGCAAATAATTTTATATAAAAAATGTGCCTATTTTTTTACAAATTACTAAAAACTAACACCACTTATCAATTCACCGAAAATCGTATCGGAATAGCCCCAATGCATGTATTAGGCTACTTTTTATCCCGAAAAACTCATAGTTCCCGCGGGAACGCGATAACCGAATTACACGAGGGCGAAGTCTCGGGCAGAAGCTAGCTAATATTATAAATGCGAAAGTAACTCTATCTGCCTGTCTGTTACCTCTTCACGCTTCAACCGCTTGACCGATTGATATGAAATTTGGCATGGACATAGTTAAGATCCCGGGAAAGGGCATAGGCTACTTTTTATCCCGGAAAAACGCATCAATTCCCGCGGGAACGTCAACCGAATTAAAAGCTAAAAATAATATAAAAAGCTAGTAATATCGTCGTGTTGTTAAGCCGAGGGTGGTGGCCTAGTGATTCGACCTACCGCCTCTCATGCAAGAGGGTCGGGGTTTCGATTCAGGCTCGCATCTCTAAGTTTACTTAAGTGCGAAATCAATTTGAATTTGCCACTGAGCTTTTCGGTGAAGGAAAACATCGTGAGGACACCTGCACGCATCTGCGAAGTAATGCAAAGATGTGTGTGAAGTCCCCAATCCGCACTGGGCCCGCGTGGGGACTATAGCCCAAACCCACTCGTGTTGAGAGGAGGTCTGTGCCCAGCAGTGGGACGGAAATAGGCTGTACCTAGTAGTAGTTATGTAACTTTTCCTTTACTGACTGACTGATGACAACGCATAGGTAAAACTACTGGTTAGAGAGAGAGCTGAAGTTTAGCATGTAAGGTTCCTTAGTGACTTTAGGGGAGCACTAACTGTGATATTTGGGTTTTCACGCCAAAGTGTCATGCTAAATTCTACCGTATTTTGCAACTGCTAAAGTTTTCTATTATTTTTTCAAAACACTTAGCGCCATCGTTCGTCCAGTAGCCGTATTAGGTACAAATGGGGTTGCCAATTGCCATTTACTAAGTTTAAAAAAACCTGACAAAGCTATCTTGATTGAAGTTCTGTGTTATTGATCTACCTCTATATTCAAGCAGTTGTTAGATTTTCGAAGGTTAGTAGTCAGTGCAAGTGATGTGCTCAGTGTTTGATATTAAACTGTTCGTATTTTTCCCGGTGTATTAGAAGAATATTTTGTACCATCTTTTTTGCACCTTTCTCATCTGTGGGGTTCAATAAAGAATATTGTATTATTTATTATATTAGCCTGTAGTGTCCCACTGTTGGACAAAGGACTCCCTTGAATCGTAGCGCATGCGGCAGATGTGACCAGCCCAGTCTCACTTCAGCTTAGCGGGTGTCAGGTCAGAGCTACATGAGCGACTAGGGTCTTGGAGCTTAAGATGTGTTATAGATTGTATTATCCTCAATCAGTGTAAAAGGCCCTAACCTAAAATGACTATGGCGATCTAAGCTGTAAAGAAATTGTCTTTTTCATTTCTCATACTCTGAAAGTTTATCATTGTTCATCTGCGTAGCGGGTTGAAAGTGATGCATAGCGACCCTAGGGTCGTAAAGTAATTGGAGGATTTGACATTCATATCTCCGTCTCTTTTAAACTCATATACAAAGTCATATGTCAAAACAGGACGAATACATGTCTGTCGCTCAGTTTCAAATCAGACAATCTTGGGGAATTGAGATTTTTTTTTGGCAATATAGTTGGCAAAAAAAACGGGCAAAGGAACAACGAATACAGCCAAGAAATCATTAAGTATAATATTATTTTTCGTTTCTAATAAAAAAAATAGGTATATAAAATGAGAACTTACTTAACTTGACAAATAATTCATATTTTATGACTATTCTTAATGCCTAAATATCAATATCAAGTCGGTTTATTCATATTATATTGTCTCTCGCTCAGTTTCAAACAGACAATCTTGGGGAATTAGATTTTTTTTGTTGGCAAAAAAATTCGGCAATGGAACAACGAATACAGCCAAGAAATCATTATGTACTTACTATATTATTTTCATTTCTTATAACGAAAATGGTTATATTTAATATGAAAACTTACTTAATTTGACAAATAATTTATTTTGAAATGTGTTTTTCTATTTGTTATAAATAAATGTTTTATATATCCATCTATTTATCTTATCGATCTTGTCAATGATAAAATAGCATAATGCAAGGTGCAGTGCGCGCACTGAGCGCGATTCGGAACACTGCACTGCCTTAAGTAAGTAAGTAAGTAAGTAAGTAACACTTTATTGTACAGGAAAAAAAAACACAAATACAATTATCAATACAGAGAAGAGACACATGTACAAAGGCGAGCTTAATACCCGGGCGCTCCGACTTGACATGCGCAGACGGATTTTGTTAAATGAAAAAAATGGCGGCAAACTAAACTTACTTCACAATATGTGATTAGTCTAATGTGTGTTGTGAACTAAATATATAGTTACATATATTAGAGCAAATGTGACTATTTATAATGTTCGAGAAATGAAATGAACTGTACAGCTATGGAAAATGTGATACCGCAGATTTAGAATATGTATTTTCTTAGTAGGTAAGTAGCGCACATTATTTTCTTTACTTTCCTCATATTCGAAACGAAAAGTAGAGTGTTTACGCTCGGGTGAAAGGAACCCATTTATTTCTGACTCGTACTATTTAGCGCTCTCACTACCGTTCGAGCGCCAAACTGACTCGTCAGAAATGGGTGCCTTTCAGCCCTCGGTTAACAATCTACTATTGCATGGTGAATGACTTGTCTATGCCCCTTTTCCTATTTAGTAATATCGACGAATGTAAGTGGTTATTTTTTTTGATAAATTAAACCACCACTTAATGACACTTCCGGCACTTTCCTCTCCACTGCTCAAAGGTTGACTGGAAGAAATTCCTTAGAGGGATAAGTTCGCCTTTATACATTGTTATTATTTGTGATTTTTGTGTGTGTATTAATTTTGTAGTGTACAATAAAGTGTTATTTACTTACTTACTATGACTGACAGTATTTTCTATCATCATCACCGTCCAGCCCTCGCTCCAGTGTGTTGCGTAGTACATTGAGTACATGCACCACTGCATGGTCTATGCAACTTCATAACAAGATGGTATTTCTGACGCGGTATGTGAGCGTTATCCCCAGTATGCTGCGCTCCTTCCTCCTTTGGCGAACGTTGAGCAAATACTTCTGAGCATTTGTCAAAGACCAGCGATTTTTCTTAAGTCCGATTTTATAGAAACAAAAGCAGAAAATATTAAATACTAGAAATCCCTGGTTAGTGTTATAAATCACACATGTTTAATCTAGATACCTATCCCCTTCGAAATCCAAGCATTCCTGCTAACAGCGGAAAGTTGGCAACACAAATTACGTAAAAGCAAGACAATATTAATAAGATACGCATCTTAATTAAGCAATAATAGACTCTGTTCGAAAGGCATAGGGAAAGGATATTAGTTGTATCGTGCATAGTGCCATCTGTCGTCTAGTAGACGTACTACGATGTTTTTGGCACCTCTAAGACATTAAAGAGACAGGGTTCCAAATTCAACTATTAGTGAATACAGAGGCCGGGAAGGAGGATGTTGCAGGCCGAGTATTATTTACCGGATAGTTAGAGGCCGACAACTTCCGTTCCCCGCCGATGTATGTATAGTACTTTTCTCAAAAATGCAATGAAACAAATAAATAAAATAGTATTTTGTCTTTTGCAAATATGGTTCATGTTTTTTTAATAGCTGTATTGGCAGAATGTCATAACGAACCATAGAGCTTGTAGCTTTTTTAAATGGCGGAAAGCCAAGATGCTGTGTCACAAATATATCAAATCAAAATTTTTAAAAAAGTGAGTTGCCGGCCTAGGCCTGCAACTGCAGACCAATTGTCTAGCCGCGCCTGAAACGTGATACTTCCCAGGCTAATAAGAAGAACATAATATCAATATTTCATTGCATGTTTGAGAAAATACATTTGCTGCTTCGTTAAAATTAAAGATATGGGAACTTTTTTGATGCCATTTTAATCATAAAAAAGTAAAGTACTCAAATATGACAGTTATTTTTATGAAAGGTTTATGTTTATTTCTACAGCGATGTCGAACCGACAACTGCAACAACGCGTACTTATATTGCTCGAACACACACAAAATCCAATGCTCAGCTACAGGGATGTGTCTAAAAGATTAAAATGTACACAATCCACTGTTTGTTCCGTATTGAAGAGGTTTCGGGAACGCCTAACTTTAGAACGAAAGCAAGGAAGTGGTGGGTTGCAGCGTATAATGGATAAAAAAGGAGGAACGCATCATAAAGATATTTGCTTCAAATTGTACGATATGATCTCGCGACGTGGCTAAAAAAGTGTAAATGGCCCAATCGTATGTCCAAAAGGTGAAACGTAGAGCAGGTTTAAGAAGTTTTAAAGCACAACCGGCACCAGACCGGAATGCAAGACAGAATTCAGCAGCAAAAACCCGATCGAGTAAACTACCAGAATTTATTAACGAAATTTGACTGCGTCGTGAAACTTACATCAAAGCCGATAAAATTCCTGGCCAAGAGTTTTATACCAGCGAAAATCGTACAGAGGCTCCCAAAGACTGTAAAATAAAAGATCTAAGTTTCCAAAAAAATACCTAGTTTTGGCCAAACCTGGCCAGTTGTCATATCGCGAAACCTGTCATGGACACAATGGTACAAAGCAAATAGGGTAGCCGTGGTGCCGAAAGATAGCAATCCACCAAATTGCCCAGAACTCCGGTCCATCGAGGAGACGAGTCCACAAGGAACCCTCATAGTTTCGCCATGTCTGTCCGTCCGTCTGCAGCATAAACCTGTAATTTGGCATGAATGACAAAGTGGTAATTTTTTTGTTTTTTTTTTAGTTTACCTCCCCTACTCGTAAAGTGGGGATGTATTTTTTTTTCTTGCGTACCCCTTGATGTGGGTTGTCGTACTAAGTTAACTCAGACACTTAGTTCTGATTTTAAACTGACCAATGAATAATATCAGTAGATACGTGCATTTCTTTGCAGACTTTGATATTACCATCATTGACATTTCCAATGCAACCCGTTTTGGAATTAGGTTCCTTGTGGACTAAGAACTCTAAAAATGGATTACACAATGTGTTTACGATTCTGAAACTTCATCTTCGTCCTCCATAGGCTCAATCTTAACACTCACAAAGTCAGTAGGTTCTAAATCATCACCGTCCTTGTTCTCCGTTTTTATAATGACCTCCCTAATTTCGTGCCTTTCCGTGGGTTCGTTGCCTTTATCGGAATGTTGATTATCCTCGTTTTCATCTTCATCATCATTGCCCTCGCTCTCATTATTATCCTCGTCATTATCGTCATCTTCATCTTCATTGCCATCATCCTCATTGTCTTCGTTCTGTAGTTTAGCCGCGAACTTTTTGGTTAAAGTGACAAAGTCGCTAATAAGTATGTCGTTCATAGATTTCTTCACTGGGCCGAATATTTTTGTCATCGCTTCCTCATCGAGACCCAGGTTACAGTCTCTAGGGTCTATCCTCTTGAAGTAGTCCTTCGTGTTTATTTCTGAGCTCTTGAGCCCGTGACGTTTTCTCAAGTGTTTCACTACGGACCGTTTCACGGCGTAAGTTTTCGGACAGCATTTGCACTAGAAAAAAAAACACAATTCAATTACACCATCGACAGAAAAAAAATCTAAATAAAATTCTCGTGTCACAATGTTTGTAACCAAACTCCTGCTAAACGGCTCGACCGATTCATATGAAATTTGGTGTGAGAATAGGACGTAAGCTATTTTTCATACCCAAATAAAATTCTAAGGCGGTACGAAGTCCGCGGGGTCAGCTAGTTAGTATATCTAAATATATAAAACTCAAAGGTGACTGACTGACTGACTGACTGATATAGTGATCGATCAACGCACAGCCCAAACCACTGGACGGATCGGGCTGAAATTTGGCATGCAGGTAGATGTTATGACGTAGGTATCCGCTAAGAAAGGATTTTGCAAAATTCCCACGGGAAAGGAAAAAAAAGGGATTTTTACATTTTAATGTTTAGGCGCGTACGAAGTCGCGGGAAACATCGTAGAGATCTGAAATTTGGCATGCAGGTTCCTTGGGGAGCGTAAGGGAACACTAAGAAACGACTTCCAAAAATTCCCACGGGAACGGGAAAAAATGGTTTTTTTACATTTTAAGGCGCGTACGTAGTCGCGGGGATCATCGTAGAGAGCTGAAATTTAGCATGCAGATTCCTTGGGGAGCGTAGGGGAGCACTAAGAAAGGACTTCCCGAAATTCCCACGGGAACGGGAAAAAATGGGTTTATTACATTTTAAAACCCGTACGTAGTCGCGGGGATCATCGTAGAGAGATGAAATTTGGCATGCAGATTCCTTGGGGAGCGCAGGGGAGCACTATGAAAGGATGTCCCGATATTCCCACGGGAACGGGAAAAATGGGATTTTTACATTTTAATGCTTAGGCGCGTACGAAGTCGCGGGAAACAGCTATCTATCTATCTAAATATATAAAAGAAGAAACTGACTGACTGACTGACTGACTGATTGACTGACTGACTGACTGACATATCAACGCAGAGCCAAAACTACTGGTCGTAGAGAGCTGAAATTTGCCATGCAGGTTCCTTGGGGAGCGAAGGGGAGCACTAAGAAAGGACTTCCCGAAATTCCCATGGGAACGGGAAAAAATGTTTTTTTTTACATTTTAAGGCGCGTACGTAGTCGCGGGGATCATCGTAGAGAGCTGAAATTTGGCATGCAGGTTCCTTGGGGAGCGTAGGGGAGCACTAAGAAAGGACTTCCCAAAATTCCTACGGGACCGGGAAAAAAATGGGTTTATTACATTTTAAGGCGCGTACGTAGTCGCGGGGATCATCGTAGAGAGATGAAATTTGGCATGCAGGTTCCTTGGGGAGCGTAGGGGAGCACTAAGAAAGGATTTCCCGATATTCCCACGGGAACGGGAAAATGGGATTTTTACATTTTAATGTTTAGGCGCGTACGAAGTCGCGGGACACAGCTATCTAACTATCTAAATATATAAATAAAAGAAGAAACTGACTGACTGACTGACACATCAATGCAGAACCGAAACTACTGGTCGTAGAAAGCCAAAATTTGGCATGCAGGTTCCTTGGGGAGCGTAGGGGAGCACTCGCGGGGATCATCGTAGAGAGATGAAATTTGTCATGCAGGTTCCTTGGAGAGCGTAGGGGAGCACTATGAAAAGATTTCCCGATATTCCCACGGAGACGGAAAAAATGGGATTTTTACATTTTAATGTTTAGGCGCGTACGAAGTCGCGGGAAACAGCTATCTATCTATCTAAATATATAAAAGAAGAAACTGACTGACTGACTGACTGACATATCAACGCAGAGCCGAAAATACTGGTCGTAGAGAGATGAAATTTGGCATACAGGTTCCTTGGGGAGCGTAGGGGAGCACTAAGAAAGGATTTCGCGAAATTCTCACGGGAACGGGGAAAAAGGGAATTTTACATTTAAATTTTTAGGCGCGTACGAAGTCGCGGGAAACATAGTAAGGATCTGAAATTTGGCATGCTGGTTCCTTGGGGAGCGTAGGGGAGCACTAAGAAAGGACTTCCCGAAATTCCCACGGGAACGAGAAAAAATGGGATTTTTACATTTTAATGTTTAGGTCGCGGGGATCACCGTAGAGAGCTGAAGTTTGGCATGCAGGTTCCTTGGGGAGCGTAGGGGAGCACTAAGAAAGGATTTCCCGATATTCCCACGGGAACGGGAAAATTTAAATTATAATCCTAGATTACAAACACTTTCAAGAAACACGTTATGCAGATTACCTACTGTTAGATTACCTGCCTATTGTCCAGTAAAAAGGAAATGATTGATGAGTTTCCTAAAACATTCTTTAAACCAGTCTGATATTACCTAAATAATGAATTTTGGCACTAAACTATTTATTCATAAGAGATTAATGAATCCGAGAAAAAAAAGGAAAATCTATACATATAATAAATAATAATTCTGTAGAAGGCGCGGCTGAAAATTGAAAATTAAAAGAAACTATCAAGTCAAAGGGACTATATGAACGATACTGAACACAAAATAACGATTTTTAGAAAAAAATACTGTATGTATGTATGTCCGGATTTAACTCGAAAACTACTGGACGGATTGAAACAAAATTTGGTATGGGGGTAGTTTATAACACTGGTCAACATATAGGCTACTTTTTATCCCGAGGAAATGCATAGTACCCGCGGGAAGGCTATTAACAAATTCCACGCGGACGAAGTCGCGGGCAGAAGCTAGTTAGTAAATATAAAATTGGTTAGACGCGGGGTTAGACTTCGTTTGCGTAGAAACACTAACTTGTAAAATCTCGTTTTTAGGGTTCCGTACCCAAAGGGTGAAAAACGAAACCATATTAATATACCTCCGATGTCCGTCTGTCTGTCACGGGGCTCTATCTCTTCAACGAAAATAACTAGAGATCTGAAATTTTCACAGAATGTGTGTTACCGTGGCCGCTATCACAACAAATATTAAAAAACTAAAATGATGTCTTCGTACAAGTTTTTGTGTTTTTTTTCTGTCTTACTCAGGCGCTCTATCAAATAAGCCGTTACAGGTAGACACTTAAAATTTTCACCAAAATATGGTTTAATAAATGCTCCATAACAATAAATACTGAAAAAGACTATAAATTTATGCCTAATGCGGATTTTCATACAGGAAAGCTACGCATTTTTTCGAACTCCGCCCTGTACATACAATAATACGATAAAGAATTATAAAAACAATAGAAATCGTTTTTCTGACTCTAAAACAATTAAATCAAAGAAAAATATATTAAAAAAGCTTTATATAAAACAACAAGAAATTAAAAAGTCTGAAAGGAACCGGGATCGATCCGCGGACCCTGGATAAAGTGCCACAATTTGCCACTAAGCCAACACGCTCGATGTCTGTAGTAATGAAATAAGGCATGTATTTGTACCAATTTAAGAAAATAGAATGCAACTCGTATTCAAATTTCGAATGTTGTTGAATACAACGTATCAGTACATTTTTAATTTCCTCAGCTCAACAGTCAGGAAGGAGGTTTTATGCTTTCTTTTACAGAGTCAGTGAGCGAGACGAGAGTAGAGATCTTCTACTATCTAAAGTCCCGCGCCTTCACTTTTCAAAACGCTTCAATGTATTTAAAAAGCACCACCAACACTCTCAACACGTGTGCGAGCTGAGACAGCCATCAACTATACGTTGAGAGTGTTGGTGGTGCTTTTTCATCATCATCATCATCATTTCAGCCGATAGACGTCCACTGCTGGAAATAGGCCTCCCCCAAGGCGCGCCACTCAGACCGGTCCTGTGCCACTCGCATCCACCGCATTCCCGCGACCTTTACAAGGTCGTCACTCCATCTTGTTGGAGGCCTACCGACAGCTCGTCTACCGTGCCGTGGTGGTGCTTTTTAAATAATAATAAAAAAAATTGAAGCGTTTTGAAATGTGAAGGCGCGGGAGTTTAGATAGTAGAAGATCTCCCTACTCTCATCTCGCTCACCGACTCCATAAAAGAAAGCATAAAACCTCCTTCCTGGCTCAATTCAATCATTTATTCAGCAAATTGGCCACATAGCGGCACTTTTACACGTCAGAAAAAGAATTTACCAGCGCTTCCTAGACCCATTGCTTGAGAAGAAGCGCCGCAACAAACACAAGCAGAAGGCCTTTTTTCAAAATTTACATTACATGTATAAAATATACATATAGGTACGTACTAAAATTACATTGAAGGGATGTATAGTCCCTAACTTAAACTTAAATCTAAGATCTTAGAGATGTATAGTCTCCAAGGGTCCAGAAAAAAAAAATATAATGGAGATGGCCTCCATTGTCAAATAAATATAAATTCCATAGATGTCGACAGTCTCAAAATGTCAATAAATAATGAAATACATCATGTATAAAAGAGTTCATTAATACATGTCAATAAGAAAGTTGAGCTGAAAGACTGTTGAGCTGAGGAAATTAAAAATGTACTGCTACGTTGTTTTGGCCGGCGGGCGCACCCGGAACGTGTTGAGGGCGCTGTGCGTGAGCACGTGGTGGCGCAGCCCCGCCGCGCTCGCCAGCCGCTTGTCGCACAGCGGGCACGGCAGCTGCGAGCGCGTGTGCGACGTCCGCAGGTGACGCAACATGTAGCGTTCGTCTTGGTATTTCTTATCTGAAACGATGGCACGCCCGTTACAGGTGCGAGGTAGAGATCTTCTACTATCTAAAGTCCCGCGCCTTCACATTTAAAAACGCTTAACTTTTATTATTACTAGCTTCTGCCCGCGACTTCGCCCGCGTGGAATTCGGTTATCGCGTTCCCGCGGGAACTATGCGTTTTTCCGGGATAAAAAGTAGCCTATGGCCTTTCCCGGGACCCCAACTATCTCCATGCCAAATTACATCTCAATCGGTCCAGCGGTTGAAGCGTGAAGAGGTAACAGACAGACAGACAGACAGACAGACAGAGTTACTTTCGCATTTATAATATTAATATGGATTATTTAAAAAGCACCACCAACACTCCCAAAGCATAGTTGATGGCTGTCTCAGCACGCACACATGTGTTGAGGGTGTTGGTGGTGCTTTTTAAATACATTTAAGCGTTTTGAAATGTGAAGGCGCGGGACTTTAGATTGTAGAAGATCTCTAATCTTCTATAGGAAGTCCCGCGCCTCCACAATTTATTACTAGCTTCTGCCCGCGACTTCGCCCGCGTGTAATTCGGTTATCGCGTTCCCGCGGGAACTATGCGTTTTTCCGGGATGAAATGAAGCCTATGTCACCCTATGTCTTTTCCCGGAACCCCAACTATCTGCATGCCAATTTTCATCTCAATCGGTCCAGCGGTTGAGGTAACAGACAGACAGACAGACAGAAAGACAGAGTTACTTTCGCATTTATAATATTAATAATATGGATTATTTGAAAAGCACCACCAACACTCTCAACGCATAGTTGACGGCTGCCTCAGCACGCACATATGGGTTGAAAGTGTTAGTGGTGCTTATTAAATAATTCGAAGCGTTTTGAATTGTGGAGGTGCGGGACTTCCTATAGTAGATCATCTCTACACAACTTAGAAGGCCCGTGAATTAAGCAATAATAGACTCTCCGCCAGCGGCTTAAGTGCTTCCCCGCCTTCTAAATTGTGTATGCAACATCTACTTTTTTTTTTGGTTATGGCACTAGTAATAAAACAGCTAGTTTATTTTTACCCCCCCAATTGATCTCCAAAATTACTGGGATTAAAAAAACGGAGGATAGTTTAAGAGCTACCTACGGTTTATAGTTACAGGAAAACTTACAAGTCTTATATTTGAAATAATATAAAAAATAATCAACGTACGGAACCAAAGATTTTGCACTTTTTAAAACTTACCACATAAAGGACACTGCACGGCTTCTTTCTGCTTGGCTAAGTGTATTTTCATGTGTTCGCGTAAAGAACACGCACTGGTGAACAGCTTTGAACAGATTGTGCATGTTTCTAGATCTGAAATTCGATACAACATTGTAATCAAAATAAGGTTGGAATTTAATAGTACATTGTGTATTAAGGGCGGTAAGCGAGGAATTGTAGTCGAGAGCATAAAAAAAGAAAAGTGCTCGAGATCGAGACTGCAATTCCTATACCGCCCGTGATACACACAATGTTTTTCATCACACTTGCGAGGAAAATACAGGAAATATTCACTAGGGCGACCTTTGAACTTGTGCCTGTAGGTTAAACGGCTTCGCGAACAAACCTTTTTTGTTTATTTTTAAATATTCAATTCGTACTGGCCACTAACAATAGTGCCGCCATTTAAGTAGTTTTACTTTTTAATTTGTATTATTTCGAAGTAAACAATTGAAAACAAATACATTACGGCCCGTGGGCTCATAAGAAATCTCGAAAGCCCGTGGTCTTAATATGGGCCTTAGAGACCGCTTTGCCTGCCTGTAATGACACCGTTTTCGAGCAAGTGTGATGAAAATTTCATTTTAGTACTTAGGTACATACTTTCCCCAGTGTGTTTCCTTATATGATAGGTCAGCTTCGATTTCTGTACAAACGTTTGTCCGCAATAGATGCAAGCGTAGGATGCTTCTTTGGAATGTGTTCTGTGGAATAAGACAAGTGACGTGAAATCAAACGCGCTGGTATAAAATAGGGATGACGACAGGGCGAAGAAATCGAAATTCTAATTAGTCCGTCAGTCAGGCAATAAAAAAACATTAGACACGTATTTTTTGTTTTATCAAATTAACAAAGAATGACTAAGTTAAAACGCATTAAAATTGGAGAGTGGGGGCTAACTACGTCACCGTTAGGTATAAATCGTACCTAACCGTGACGTCACGCGACATTTCAACTCAATATATCTCCGTATAAGTTTGATTACGTGAAAAAAGAAAAAATACGTATCCAATACTTTTCAATAATCTTCCTGATAGACTAAGGAAAAAAAAACTTCTCGTCATCCCTATTGGGAGTACAAAGAGACCGATCCAAGGAAATATTGTTGGAAGAAGCCTATGTCCAGAAGTCTAGTCTAGATACTAATATTGAAATATCAGAATTAATCAGTCCTAATTACCCGGTCAATGCTTGAACGTATTTCAAAATTTTCGATTGTAATTGTTTTCATCACATTCTTCTAAAATTTAATGATACACGGTCTGAATAATGTTTTTGATTGTGATCAAGGTGGATTTGTGGACATAATTGTGATTTTCAGGTGTAAATTTAAGAAACAGTGTGAACTATCGGAATGGTTCGACTCAACAGCAACACATACACTGGGGCTCTATTCGAAGTTTTAAATAGGGAAAGAGACATTCACAATCCCTGCGCTCACGCGTCGCGGCGCACTTTAAGCGGCTAGATTTAAAATTCAATTTAGCGCGCCGTTCTTTAAATGACATTTTGACATTGCAATAACAAAATCAATATACACGGGAATGAAATTCGAGATCAAAAATGTAAACTTGCAACTGACAATGTCAAAGTGACAGTCCAGGGGTATACAATCTTGGCTATTTTTACCCTCCTTGGCTATGTTTTTCGTGCGTATCTATCTATCTATGTTTAGATTTTTTTTTATTACCATGTTTTGGACAAACGGCTGCACCGATTTTCATGATTAAGGTATCATTAGAATCGTCTCGTCAACCCAAATGTTGTTAGAGGGTCAGATGAAAAAACAAAATGGCGGCTGAATGGTGGAGCCATCTGAAGTGGAAAACGGAAAAAAAAAGTTTGTTGGATAGTGATGACGACAACTTTTTTTTTTCTTAGACTATCAGGAAGATTATTGAAAAGTATCGGACACGTATTTTTTCTTTTTTCACGTAATCAAACTTATACGAAGATATATCGAGTTGAAATGTCGCGTGACGTCACGGTTAGGTACGATTTATACCTAACCTTACGTAGTTAGCCCCCACTCTCCAACTTTAATGCGTTTCAACTTAGTCATTCTTCGTTAATTTGATAAAACAAAAAATACGTGTCTAATATTTTTTTATTACCTGACTGACGGACTAATTAAAGTTTCGATTTCTTCACCCTGTCGTCATCCCTATTATACAATATGGGTATCAAAATGAAGAGCTTGTCAAGAGGATTGCGAAAAATTAAAAATTGTTATCATAATTTTCAAAATGGAGAGCATGGGGCCCTTAACTTTTTCACTAAGAGAAAATGCTTGGATAATAGAAACCGCAACAGATAGACATATGCTGCCGAAGACTTTTCTGCGCAGCTTCTTGAGGTCTACAATTCTTTCATACATTGTTTTAATGTACCTTTTACGGTTTAGCCAGCATAAGTGGAGCAAAAATTTATCGACCAAGAAGAACAACCATCAGTCGACCCTTTGTATGAAATTTGACGTTTGGTGTTTCTATAATAATCATTCCATATTTTTACCCGAATGACAAGACGGGTGATATTTTTCGTAATAATTACAGCTTAGATTTCCGACATTCGGGTTTTATAGTATTTTGTTTGTCTGCTAATTAAGTACCTGGCGTGCGAGGTGCAAGCCCCCTTGTCGGAGAACGTCCGGGGGCAGTGCGGACAGGCGTAGGGCCGCTCCCCGGTGTGGCGGCGCTCGTGGCGCAGCATGTTGGACCGCTGCACGAACCGCATGGGGCAGTACGAGCACGCGTGGCGCGGGCCCTCGTGGATCTGCAGGTGCTCGCGGAAGGAGTCGCGCTTCTGCCAACATCGGAGTTGAGTGGACCACAGAGCCAGACGTGAAAGTAAAGTAATTCTAAACATGGTTAACTAGCCTTTGCCCGCGACTTTGTTCGCGTACACTTAATTTGCATACCGGATGCTTTAGTATATATAGATGGTTATAAGCTAAATCTACCCCATGAAAATACTTATCCCGTGTTTGTGTGTCGTGTGTCGTTGTCCGTGTGTGTCTTATCCAGGGTCTCAACCTATCTCCATACTAAGTTTAATCATAATCGGTCCAATCGTTTTCATGACATTATCATCAGGTACGCTAATCCTAGGTCTATTACGAGAGGAAGTCGCGGGTCACGGATTACAGGTAAGAGTGAACCCCAACTCACTGCAAACACTTTAGAGCAGTAAGAGCAGGTGTAGTTCTGCTTGTTGGGCGAATGTTCCTGCTTGTGCATGTAGAGCGACGACTTGTACTGGAAGGACTTGCCGCACTCCGCGCACTCGAACGGGTGGCGCCCGGGGTGGCGCACGAGGTAGTGCAGCTTCCTGGAACGAGGGCCCATAGACAACATATCAATTTTTGACGCGATAACGTCTTATAAATTGGTGAACGCCGGCTGCGCCCACGCAAAAAACGTGACGCAATAGTAGCGTTGTAGCGTTACGTAGCGATGGGGCTTTACGTGACGTTATCTACTATATAAAAATAAGTCGGGTTTTCCTCCCTGACGCTATAACTCCAGAACGCACGAACCGATTTCCACGGTTTTGCATTCGTTGGAAAGGTCTCGGGCTCCGTGAGGTTTAAGGCGGTACGAAGTCCGCGGGGTCAGCTAGTCTACTATATAAAAATAAGTCGGGTTTTCCTCCCTGACGCTATAACTCCAGAACGCACGAACCGATTTCCACGGTTTTGCATTCGTTGGAAAGGTCTCGGGCTCCGTGAGGTTTAAGGCGGTACGAAGTCCGCGGGGTCAGCTAGTTCACGTATAAAATTACCGACTTTACAGACAACCAATTTATTTATGAAGAACTTCGGAAACCGTTCTGGTATTTATGTTTAAGCATCCAATAAGCTTTCACATTTTTTTGGTCATTACTTTTAGTGAAAATCGTGTTTTAGTGTAAACGTACATGACGTCATAGTTATGGGTATTTATATTCCTCTCGCAACTCGCTCTCTATTTTCCCAACTCGACGGTGACGTAACTTGTGGCACGCCCCGGAGTAGCAGACCTTGTTATGTCATGGATTGATGTTCGCACTGACCTCTCGTCCATGGTGTTCATGAGCTGGCCACACAGCT
>OZ020279.1:12649162-12691599 GCA_963971205.1 Aethes cnicana | reverse complement strand
CGAGCGCGAGCTCAAGGTGCGCGCGCTCGAGGAGGCGGCGCGCGCCTCCAGGCCCTAGGACTGAACCCGCCGTGTGAAACAAACTGTTCATGTACGATATAGTTTTATACTAGACGTTGCGTTCCCAACGACCGAGTTTTACTTGTGTGACGATACTTGTAATGGAACTAACTATAATTATGTAAATTAACTATTTAAGTTTTTCTTATGATATTTTTATAGATGCATGGTCATGTAGTACGCTTATTTTCCATGCTCAAATTATTTCTTAACTACTAGTCATAATTAAAATTTTATTCTTGGGAACTATATAATTATGACTTAATGAGTCACACGTTTTTACATAGATGACCTTATTTTAGTTTAAATTATTCTTTTATAATAGATTTTAACGATGACGCAGTTTCAGATTAACTTAGGGTGATGTCGAGCATTCGTGCAGTAGTAATTACATTTGATGTAAATTACGTTATTTTCAAAATGTGACGTCGTACATTAATTAATACATAGTTATTTATTATCAAATAATTATGACAGAGTAGGGACTGTGATTTGCCTTTCAAATCAACTTGCCTTTTTAAGTAATTAAACTGTAGTAAAGTTATCTTTCTTACTCTGTTAAATCCTAAGACTTAACTTAGGGCTGATTTTTCAATCATCAGATAAAATTAATCCTTTGAATAGTCCATACAAACTTTTTGTTTGTTCCGGAAGAAATTCAAATTATCTATGGACTATTCGAGGAATAAATTTGACTGCCTGAAAAATCAGCCCTTTCTCTATTATTTCACTTAAATTATTTACAATAGTTTTATCCTATAAATAATTTATTATTTCTTGTAAGAAACTTTAACTAGCTCTCGATTAAAGTGTTTAAGTAAATTATACGTCGATTAAAGAAGACCGCAATATTATATTGAAACAATAGAACATGCAATCTTTGCAACTCTCTCTTTCACATATCAATTGTAAAATTGGATTCTCTATTTCTCACTGAGAGGAACTTGTACATAATTGATGTGTTGCCTTCGAGAGGTCACGTTTTCAGACTTGATTGCAATAATTATAAAAATAAATAAGTAATTACTTGTTTAAAAGAAGATATTTAGTGTTCATATTCGATAAATAATTCTAGGTATATGCAGATTTAATAACGAACTATGAAACAATTTTTCGTTGGCCTAAGTATCTACAAAATATTCACAATCAACAAGATACAAATAATAGCCCATTTTAAAACATTTTTTTTTAAGTTCAATTGAATATTTTTTTTATTTTAGTTGAGGTAACTAGTTACTGAAATGCATTTATTTTTAAAGAACCTTTACAATTTATAATGTAACTTGTAAAAAAAGAGTCTGCAGTCAATCAATGTTAGAATTAATGTTGGACAAGAATTGTTTCAAAAAGAAGTAAGTACAAATTATTTGTCCTAAAACTAAATGAACTGGAAATACATAGTGTTTATGTATTAATTTCTACAGATTTTTATATCTGTTTAAATTTGGAATAACAAGTTGCTAAACTTATTTTGTAATTTCGCTAGTAATGGCATCAATAAATAATTAGAAAAATACATTAAGATATGTGATTTTCACCCAATGTACACATTCAGTGATTCTATTGCACTAAATTGTAAAGTAAAATCCTTTGTTATAAATACCCTGTAAGTGAGGTATCGCGAATAATGGGATATTATAGACTTGCTTAAGAATTCACAATGTCGCTTGGTAGGTGTTATTTTGGTAATCCCATAAGTAGTTACTTTCTGATGTTGAAAAGAGAAAAATGAGTATTATTTTTAGAGACAAATTATATCTTAATTAATTTAAGAGGTTGAGTGTTGGTTTAAAAATTTCATTTATTTAGACAATAAGGTTTAATGGATGTCTTAGTGCTTTGTGTAATTTTTTTTGAATAATATACGTGAAAAAATTCAATGTGTGTTTTTTTGTAATCTTATTCGAGACAAAAACATTAGTACATCCTATATTATAAGTCCCTATTGTATTTTTAGGGTTCCGACCCTCAAGAGGTAAAAACGGAACCCTAATAGAATCACTCTTGTCTGTCCCTCCGTATGTCACAGTCAATTTTCTCCGAAACTACTGGACCGATTACGTTGAAATTTGGTACGTATATGTAAGTTTGTGACCCAAAGGCGAACGTGTAACGAAAATACAATACCTACAATACAAATACTCTTTATTGAACACCACACAATAGAGAAAAAAAAGATAAGGAAAACATGTTGTTTGGTATACAGCAGGCGGTCTTATCGCTAATAGAGCAAAAATAAAAAATAAATGAATTTTAAACATAGACCCTATTTTAGGGGCTAAATATAAAAAAATAATGAAGTTTTCAAACTATGTCGTGTGACAAATTATCAAATGAGGGTCTCAAATATATTTCTTTCATTTCTTTTTTGGTCAATACTTTTTGAGTTATTTAAGAAAATAGGCGAAAAATTACCATTCCCCAAAAGCACTGGACCAAAAAATACGGAGCATTGACCTATAGAAAAGATTACAGGAAAATTATTAAGAAGTCCATGGTATTTGAAAATCATATAAAAGAGCTTGTCCTGTGAAACGGTTTATAAATCTTGGAACATTTCACATTTATAAATTGACCTAGCCCCACCCAACCCAAACTAAGCAAAGCTTGTACTATGGGTGCTAGACTACGATATAAATACTTATATAGAGAAAAACATACATATATAAATCTAAACATCCATGACTAGTACACACATTTCTGCTCATCACACAAACTTTGCCCCGAGCGGGATTCGAACCCGCGACAGTCGGAACAGTGGGCAAGGTCACTACCAACAGAGCCAAACCATGTCGTCAAATCTGTTCTAACCATGTTCTAATTAATCAGTTTATCTTAATGATGGTCATAATTTGCGGTTTTTTAACGCATCATAGAGGGTTTATGATATGAGTGTAGATAAAGAATAAAATAAGATAAGAAGTGCATAGTATTTCGAATCTATTACATTAAAGACTTTGTCCTGATGCACAGATTCATCATCTCTGAGACTAAACTGCTGGTGGCTGAAATTTGGATAGTAGATGGGTTTTGCATTGTAGATGCTATTTGCTAACTAAGAAGGGATTTTTAGGAATTCGAACAGTAAGGGTCAAAAAAGTTGTCCATCGGTTGTATGCAAATCGATTATTTTATTTTTCATGTAAAAAAAAAATCACATTATAGTTAAGGTTTCTAATTAGAAACAAATAAATAAATAAAGGATTCTTAGAACCTTTAAGTTTAAGGGGGCTAAAAATATGTGATGAAAGTTTTTATTGTAAGTAAGCTAAGTAGGTAGGTACACTTTATAGTACAAAACCACAATAATACAAAAACAACCGCCAAATAGCGTGCACAGAGGCATTCCATCTTAGGCCTCAGGGTAGGCAATGCATTCGAGATCTTATGGTTTCTTAATGGGGATCATAGGATTTTGGTGTCCATGGGCTGTAGTGAGCACTTACCATCAGGTGGGCTGTGCGCTCGTTTGCCTATACCATTGGTATATAAAAAAAACAAGGAAGGGACAAATGTACAAGGGCGAGCTTATCCCTCTAAGGAATTTATTCCAGCTATCTACGATGAGCATCAGAATTTTTCTTAAAAAAATCTTACAATGTGCGACCGTTCTATAAGGGAATATAAAAAATAAACAACTCCGTAGCATTTTTAAGCCACCCATTTACTACCGCCGTACCACCCACTATTTTTTCTGACAGAATATTTCTGATAATGTACGGCCGGCTTTAATCAGAAAATTTGTCAAATTAGTAAAACATGAAGTTCCTTAGCTTGAGTATAATTTTGATTTCTGGAACAAACAAAGCACTTTGACAGAATTATCGTATATCTGTCAGAGCATGCTTTGTAACTTTTACAATAATTTCGGTGTTTTTTTGAGATTTCCGAGGCTTTTTGTTTTGACGTAACCACGTTACCAGAGGTAATTGATCGATAGTAGTGGAAATTCACTGCGACCAACTTTGTTGTGTTTGGTTCTCTGAAATGAAGAGATGGGGCTGACAAGCAATACTGGATTATTGGCGTCGGTTCCTCAAAAACCTATACTAGTGAGGCAAAAGGTTAGTACCGAATATATAAATTTCTGTTTATAGTAGCGAAATACAGCAGGTTACCTTGTAATGTATAGAGATGGCGTGTTTGCTATTATCTCCCATCAGGCGCAAAAAAAATGTTCCCTGTAGCACACGTTCAATAGATATGCACAAGATACGATACAATCGAAAGATATTCCATCTTTCTTTCAATTTAAGTATTAGCTCTCTCCATTCTCCATGGGATACCTAATCTAATTAAGATCAAGACAAGTAGGAACCTACCTACTTACACTGCCTCTTATAATATAGGTGGTACTCTTGTAAGGACCTGCTCGGGTGAAAATGCTGAAAATTTATATTTTCCCGGATATGAGACCTAGCTAGATCGATTTGTCGCCCCCGCAATATCTTATTCTTTAAACGCGGTTAAACTTGTATATGTCTCTGATTACCTATGCCCAGGTACCTACTTATTATTTACTAGCCGACTCCCGAGAAGTAGGTATAAACTATCTAGGTAAGTAAGTAGTTCGCAGAAATTCTCTCCTACTCAGCTCCCCTGCAATCTCCAGGGAACCTAGGTGCGAATTTCAACTTTCTACGACCAGTAGCTTCGGCTGTAAGTACGCTGTCTGACAGTTACTCAGTCAGTAACGGAATAGAGAGATATTATAGAAAATGGCAAGTAAGAAACAAGCAGCTATTGCAGCGACGCCGCAGCGACTACATTTTTAACGAAAACGTTGATTGTTTTGAAGAATTTGTACGATTGTTGCATGATTGTTGGTTCCAGAGCAACGTAGAGCTACGATGCGAGGTGTCGCCAGCGCCTTTCATGCTGCGGCCTTACGCAGGGCTCTACAACCCCTTTCCGCACGCCTGCTCCGTCCTCTGCAACCACCCGGCTGACACCGAGGCGAAGGAGTACGTGAGGAAGGCGAAGGATTCTTGGGTAAGGCGGTGGGGTACACTGTGGCACGGCACAGTATCATCATCATCATTTCAGCCGAAAAAGCTGGTGGACATAGGCCTCCCCCAAGGCTCGCCACTCAGACCGGTCCTGTGCTACTTGCTTCCACCAGTTTCCCGCGACTTTCACGAGGACGGCACAGTAATATATCTAATAGGTACTACCACAACCACAGAATAAGTAATAGTACCTATATTTTGCTTTTTGGTAGTAAGTATATACTACCTACCGTACAGAAGGACCCACCACAACTGGGCCCGCTGCTGGTCACAGGCCTCCTGACATCGCAAGAGGGTTAGGGCTAATAGTCCCCACGCAGGCCAAGTATCACATTCATCCTTGAACTCGGTTTCATATATATGGGCATTTTTACTTAATCTTGTACATTAGTGTAAATGTCAGAAAAAAATTAAGAATGTGTCAGTTTTGTGACCATGATTAAGCATTAAGTTTAATGGAATTATACATTTTCATATAATTTATAAATTGCTTAATGAATATCCTTTAAAAAAAAACATCGAGAAAATAGTTTGCTTTCATATGAATTTTGTTCTTAATTGTGGTCACAAAACTGACGCGATCTTAATTTTTTTCTGACGTTGTCACTAATTGCGGTACAAGATTTAGTAAAAACCGGCCAAGTGCGTGTCGGACCACGCGCAAAGTATAGGGTTCCGAAGTTGACGATGCCCAGTACCCTAAGACTTATTAGCATCTAGCTAGCCTGTGGTATGACGTGCCCGCCCGGCGCCCCTGCCGCTCGAGAAAATTCATTGGTTTTTTAATCATTTCATAAGTTGGTCGACTATAACTCGTAAGTTTGTACAGCCTAGCTGGCAGGGGGGGGGGGACACGTGACTCTAACAAAAAATAGCACTTTATAGCTTAATATTTCACAAACGCATCACTTAATAAAAAAATGGTTTTAACAAACCCACGATATTTTTTCAAGACCTATTCAACGATATGCCGCACCATGGGGTGCGCAAGAAAAAAAAATTACATCCCCACTTTACGAGTAGGGGAGGTACCCTATAAAAAAATATATTTCAAAATTTTATTGTACCACTTTGTCAGCGTAACTAATATGTATATTCATGCCAAATTACAGCTTTCTAGAACTAAGCATCTCCGAGCAATAGTGCGGACAGACGGACGGACGGACGGATATGGCGAAACTATAAGGGTTCCTTGTGGACTTCGGAACCCTAAAAATGCCCATATAACAGTTACAGAGGGACCACTCTCAAACAAAAGTGGATCTCCTGCATCACAGAATATATATAATAATCATATAGGTAATAAATGCTGCCTGCACTGCATATACACTATAATCAGGCAGCATTATTCTCTTTTATTACACTATTTAGTTCTCGTAAGACGCACACAGCTTGCGAGCCGGCCGCACCGCACGGCTAGCAGGCGCTGCAGGCGGTGCGGTGTGACGAGCTGCGACTATTCGAAACGTTACATAGGGAAAGGGAAATTCCCTATCCTCACCGTCAAAGCGTCACGGCGTTGAAGTGGAAACCGAACTTTAAGCGGGTCAACCTTTGACGGTAGGAATAGGCAGTTTCCCTTTCCCTATATGTAACGTTTCCAATAGAGCCCGTGCAGACGCGCCGCGGTGTAGCCTGGACTTTATGCACAGGTTTTTTATTTTTATCTTATTATAGACGGACAAACAGGCAGATGGCCCACCTGATGGAAAGTGGTTACCGCCGCCTATAGACATTTGTAACACCAGAGGCGTCACCAATGCGTTGCCGGTCCCGAAGATATTTAATGAATGACACCCTTTTTAAAACACCCCATATTGTAACGCTGAGGGAAAAATTCAGCAGGGACTTCATTCCAAATGCCTGTAGGTACTTAATAGGTACTTATCTTATAGCTCCTCGAAGGAAAAACGAATTATTTTGGTGAAGACATCAGCAAGTTCCAAGATCAAAATGACAAGGACAAGATGCGGACGCCACACGACATCGTCACTGAAGATATGTTTAGGAGGTAGGTACAGAGACAGACGCCATCAAAATTTGGTTAGGCCCATACGTGCCCCAAGAAAGACATCATCTACTAATCTGTGCCCAAGATTCGCTACTGGCCGCGATCTTATCCGTGGGACCATGGGACTCCCGCCCTCCCGCTACATTCAGTTAGGTCGTCGCTCCATCTTGTAGGGGACCTACCCTACCGATAGTTCGTCTTCCATGGCTCTTATTCGAGTTTGTACGGGGATATGCGAGACCGACATTGTCGCCCTAATTTTGGCGAAGACTCCTTTAAATTGAGGGAGATACTTAGCTTTTTAAATGATAAATAGGGAGATAGCGAATCGTTATTTAGGGATAGGGAAAGATTCCACCATTTGAGGGCTTAAATAAACTGTGAATCTCGAAAATATCGAGAATCATTTATTTGCAAGATTACTTACGTAGGTCAGGTAGGTATGTACAAGATCACAAATTACCGACAGTGTTGGGTATCAGTATTCAGACTTCAGTCTGCAAAATCCGTTGGGAAAAAGCGAGAACCCTAATATACGTAAGCGTTGACTGAACCTACTTATGAGCAATGGATAAGCCACAGATTTCTAAACGGTAATAAGTATGGTTTATGGCTAAACTTGTGAGATAGCGGTTATAGTGACTATACTCGTACTTAAACATCTCTAAAAACTTACTAGAATACTACAAACAAATACTACATTCGTATCGTTTACCGGCCGAGTTATTGAGCCCTCTTTCATCTGCCTTCAGATATACAGAGACTGACTCCAGACCCCACACGCCAGCCCCGACGCTGGCCAGCGGCAAGTCGCGGGCCTCCCGCCGGTGCCGCACGCCCGACCAGCCGCACCCTAGGACCGCCATCGTGGTGGACCTGCGGAGGAGCCACAGTCAGGTAGGTATACAGAGACTGACTCCAGACCCCACACGCCAGCCCCGACGCTGGCCAGCGGCAAGTCGCGGGGCTATATTTCGGGATAGGGGCGCTCCCTGTCCCTATGTAAGAGGTACTGTTTAGAATAGAGCCCCTGGACATACCTATCCAGAAATATGCTAATTTTCAAAACTGCCGGAAAGCGTTCCAGGCAAATCTGCCAAATGATCGCGCAATATACCTACTAAGTAATATGCAACGGTGACAATGAATTGTTAATTTTACCCAGGAAACCCTGTACTACCACGGTTGCACGTCGGACCTGACTATCGGGCACGCTGGCAGCGTGCCCAACGACCGCTCGACCCTGCCGTCCCTGCAACTGTCGGAGGGCGGCCAACGACTGGCGCCGGGCCCGTGCGAGCAGCTGCCGCCGCTGGCGTCCCCGCTGCAGCTAGCCGCCAGAGCTCCGCTCACCAAGGACGCGCCCACTCAGCGGTCGGAGAGAAAGGTTGGTTTACTACAGCCTTAGAATAGGGTTTTGCTCACCACAGTCACATTCAATCTTGACTCCACCCCACAAGAACCGTAACAGGTCTATCTTGATATAAGACCTAGCTGAAAATGTTGGTGCAAGATGAAATGTCACAAGGCGGGTTAAATAAATAACTCTTGTATAATATATCTCTGAAGTTAATTATCCCGCTGTCATTGGTGCAGTAGGCCTAAATCGCAATTGAAAGTACCTCTAGCTCTGGTATTCGGAATAGTAGATTGTATGACTAGGGAGCAAAATGGTATATTTTACCGCGGGTGACGGATTGAATCCAGAGCGACGCGAAAGATTCCAGAATAGAATCCCGAGCGTAAGCGAGGGATTCTAGTGTGGAATCTTGAGCTAGCGAAGGATTCAAGCTTTGTCACCCAAGGCATAAATAAGTTTGCTACCGTGTTGTACACTCTGCTTTTCACCCCTCGTATGAGAAAATCATAAGATCATTCGTTCATCATTGTCATTAAATGAAGTAAAACAAAAAAATAATACATTTAGAAACAAACAAGGTTAAAAAGAACGTGTGTTTCGCGCGCGTATCATAAATTCATAGGCAGAAGGCGAAAATGGCTTCCATATTGAAGAATCTCTAACTATTTCATTGTATTTATATTCGGTCACGCTCGCATGCGTTGCGTTCATAATAATAGGTAAATTTTAACAAATGTGAAAAATATACATTTTATTACAATTTCGCTCATGTATCAAACAAAGTTTTTTAATACATTTGCGATAAAATGAAAAAAGGGCAGTGCAATTCATATTACGTAGTTACATGATATTCCTTTGGAATTCTCAGAGGTGTTGATCCCAATACATTGCATCACCTAAATCACTTTTTGATTTCATTCATTCTCTACGAAATAATTCATAACACTACATAAAGTACGTTTTATTTTGGAAATTAAGTGTAAAATAATACGGCAAGGAAATGAGCGCTCACGAAATTCGCGGGTTCGAGTTTTTTTTTAATTTGATCACACGACGAGTTTGCGAGGAATGTTACGGCATTGGCCTGCACCATTCAGCCAAATTGAAAATAAAAGATAATAGAAAATAATTTATCAAAAGTAAGTATATTATTATGAATTTATGGATTTATAGTATGTGCATTATAAGTATTTATGTAAAACGCCGATATATAAAATTCTAAATACGAAAAAGATACGACTTTTGAATACAACTTTTTACAGTCTCCGAAGCTCCGTGAACGCACTGCTAAGACGTATTTTGCTCCCTGTTAGCGGGGCAGAAATGAAAAAAAATTAAAAAAAAGCGAAGAGGGAGCAAAATCGCATTTTGCTCCCTCTAAACGGGCAACAAAACACTTCTTTTCGAATAGGAGGGGTGAAAATTCTTATTCGACCGAAACAATAATTAAAATAGTAGTATATATAGTAATACAAAATCTGCAGAAAGTAGCGTGACCGTATTATGAATAATTTCCATGTATTTCCGGGTTTAATTGGAGAACTATTTTTCGGATTGCGACAAAATTTGGTATGGGGGTAGATTAAACACGATTTAACACGTCCACATATATTATAGGCACTTTTTATCCCAGAAAAACGCATAGTTCCCGTGGAACGCTTATATATTACAGAATTCCACGCGGACGAAGTCACGGGCAGAAGCTAGCTATCCCAAATAGGAATACTCGTTCAGCCTATACCCTGTTATCCGGACAACTGGGAATAGGCCGATAGTTCGGGTAGATTTTGTTAATTTCAGTGCTCTTGGTGAATTCAATAACAATACATTTATTTCTAAACCTTTAATCAGTGACGCAAGTCATTGCCTACGTATTTTTCCATACAGCTCGTTGAAAAGTTACTAGAGCGTTCAGTTCGGCTTTCTGATAACACAATCAGTAGTGAAATTACTTTCCCCTTTGTTTTAACGCTTTCACATCACCGCAACTTATCGCGGCAGTGAACCCACATTTGGGAAAATTCTCCATGTACAATGTTGCCGTTCCTCATATCCAAGACTAAACTCCTATCAATTACGAAGGATAAGTCTAAAGAGAAGAAAGAGAAAGGCTTCTTCATAACCGGAGATAATCTGTACGGGAACCCTCGCCGCGTAAAGCGCAAGCCATTATCCCCGATTAGTGCGTCTCCTTGCGACTGCAACTTCATGCATTTGACGCGTATAGTAATCAACTTCGCCCCTAAAAGCAGAAAAAGGGGGGGTTCTAACATAGCCCTGTCGATGACGGCGTTGGGGGCAACTGGACAGCGCAAGAGGATGAAGCTACCAAGCGTGAAATTTCCTAGGAAACCAACTAAGAATCAGCAACCACCGAATTATGATAGCGATAAGTTCTTTAAGAAACTTGAGGTAACTACATTTTAAACGAGCAGTTTCTGGAAATGGTATAAATAGATACTTCTTCTGTAATCCAACTTTACTCCAATTTATTATATCAACGAGTGTAAAACTAAATATAACAGTGAAATCATCCACATATAGACATTGACAGCTTTATAAATGCCATGTTTTTAGACGGTATTTTTATAGAAATTAAAACGCGTTAAATATGTACTAACTAAATCGGGCGTTCTGTGCTTTCTCTTTCACTCGTTGCACGAGTGACAGGACGGCTGAGCTGGGTATAGGAACGGCCTTAAGTAAAAATATTAAATTTAGTAAGGACATGAATAATTGTAAATTTTATAAGGGCTTCTTACTCAAATCTTCGACATTTCAACATGTCTGCCTGCATGTAACTGGGGCTCTATTGGAACTTTCGGAAAGTTTCGAAGTGTTACATAGGAAAAGGGAGATTCTCAATCCCTGCGCTCACGCGTCGCGGCATTAGTAGTAGGTATTCGCCGATTCTGGAACACGGGGTGGGCGGGTCCGTGGGGTGAAATTGGGCGGTAGGCGGACCACCATCCCCTAAAAAAAAAAAAAAAAAAAAAAAAAAAAAAAAAAAAAAAAAAAAAAAAAAGGCCCCCACTTGGAACGTTTGGGATAGGTCTCAGGACTCTCAGATAGCTCGGTTACGACTTACACGATGTGCTATATCTTCACTAAAAAATCCAAACCCCTTATCTAGACCACCGACCCTTTTCTATTGTCTATCCATGCTCGGTTGCTATTGTTTACCATTTCAATCCTTACCTGATCCGCGGACCCTTTTCTATTGTGTGTTCGTGCTCTCGGTTGCTATTGTTTGCCATTTCAAAGCGTACCTGACCCACCGATCCTTTTCTATTGTCTACTCGAGCTCACTTTTAATTGGACGCAGTTCTGCAAACCAGATCCAACCCACACACCTGTCAAAATTGAGTTAAATATGCAGATAGGTTTTAAAATCCACCTTACACATTCCCTATAAAATTCAAAATGATCTGACCACTCTAACCTATCAAAACAATATGTTGACAAAGTTACCATTCCACAAAACAGCAAAACCATGTTTTATTAACAAGATTCATGTCACATGGTACCTCATAGACGTATAATTTTATAACTCTATAAGAGACCAAGCGCGGTTGGATCCCGTTTGCAAAATAAAGATTTCACAGTTATATGAAACCATGTATCTTGAATCTTGTTTGCATATTAAAAATAGCCTAATTTTTTTAATTTTATGAGGGTTCATGTGACTTGGTTCCATATTGAAAATATTTTAACACATGGAAGTATTTTTACGTAATCTTTTTCACTAAATAGAGTTGTGGATTATGAATTTATGACATAACAGAGTTGTGGATTTATGATATTCTTCCTCGAAAAGTATTAATTACCTGATTTACGGTAAATAAAAGGGGATAGATCTTTAAAAAAAAAAAAGAATGTTGAATGTGGGTATAATCCTTGTTGATTTACATGGTCTTAAACTCTTAATAAAAAATAAGGGAAAAATCATTTCAGCGGTTTTTTTATGGAGAAAAATAGCAAGAATACAAAGACAACAATAGCAAAAAATGAGGAAAGAAAAAACCCAGCAAAAATAAAGTATTTACCTATTTTGTACAAAAATCAAACTAAAATAGTAATTCGAAAAAACGTATCTATTAATTTGTATTCAGTTTTCATTGTTGAAAATGTCTTCTACTTCAAAGTCAGGTTGTCCTGAAAATCCTTCCAGGTTATCGTCCTCCAAGCGTTCTTCTGGAATAAGTTTAGTGTAAAAAAGGTGGTATGCCTGTGGAATCAGGTGAAAGAGCTTTTAAGTCTTTTAACTTGGCCTCGGGAATAGGTTTTCTCATAGGCCAAAGTACTTCCATTGTTTCATTTGTGAGAGTAGCCCCCGAACGAACTTCTTTCTATATCTCTACGACCACTAACTTTTCGTCGAGGTTGGTTGTCATGTAAATTTTGAACCTACCTATGTTAAAAATTTGGATTTTGGATTTGGAAGGATACCTATCCTGTTATTTTATCTCTATTTCCTTAATCTGCAGCCTTATTCTCGTCTATAAGTAGTTTGTCCCTTTTAGTTATACTTTCTCTATTTTTATTGATGATTACAAGTAGTTTTTGCTAAAACGGTGAACATTAATCTTAAACTGAAGTCTTCTTGCACGTTTTCATAGCTACTTTTTATTTTTAATACAATTAGAGAACAACTAGGAAGAAACTATAGACGGGAATAAGCTGCCACGGCTGCAGATTAGGGATATAGCTAAAATACAGGATATGTTCAAAATGTACAGGCGAGCAACCTTGACGAAGAGTTGGTGGACGAATATATTAAAAATAAACGTTCGCTTAGGGGCTATTCTCACAAAATAGAAGAAGAGGTATTTTAACCTGTGGGAAATCTATTCTCGAAGCCAAGTAAAAGTACTTGAAAACTCTCCTTCACCTGATTCCACAGGAATACCACCTATTTTACACTTAATTTATTCCAGAGATCAACGGTTGAAGGATGATGACCTGGAAGGGTTTTCAGGACAACCTGACTTTGAAGTAGAAGATATTTACTAAGACGAAACCTGGAAATTCTATATAACAAATTTACACATTAATTCATACGTTTTGTTCGAATTCTCTTTATGATTAAAGTATTGCAGTTTTCGTCTCTGTTTTTTTTTTGTGTGAATTATTTTGTTTTTGCTAGAATCTTTTCACGCTACAAATTTTGATATTATTGCCTTAGTATTTGTGCCCTTTTTGATTAAAATTCATTAAAAAAAACCGTGTAAATATAATTTTCCCTTATTTTTTTATTAAATGAATACAGATCCAACCCACATTCGCATTTTTATTAAAAAGATCCATCCCCTTTTATTGGTTCTAAATCAGGTAATAAATGCTTTTTGCAACAGAGTAACATAAAAAATAATAGAGCTAGCCATCTTCTATAATTGTGCATTCAAAGTTTATTAAAAATATTTATAGAAAACTTTGTACACTCATTTTTAATAAAAACGGCTTTTTCTCAAAACTGTCATGATGTGGGTTGGATCTGGTTTGCAGAACTGCGTCCAATTGTCCTCTCAACAATTTGATGAATACCTAAACTATTTCTATACTACTGCCACTTTGGTTTTAATTGATCATAGTTCTAACCTAACCTAACCTATGCTACAGAAGTCTCTACAAATCGGAGGAGATTCCGTGTTTGGAACGTTGTCCTAATATCATGTAATTTAATAAATGCGCCAGTTTGGTTTTAATTGATCACAGTTCTAACCTAACCTAACCTATGCTACAGAACTCACTACAAATCTGAGGAGATTCCGTGTTTGGAACGTTGTTCTAATTATCATGTAATTTAATAAATATCCAAGTAGTTATTGCCTAAATATATTTTATAACTTGTGTTAGCGTATGTGTTTATAGAACTATTCAGTTCTTTGTATAATTGGGTGGTCGTTTAACTTGTAACAACACGATGGTCGTTTAACTTGTAACAACACGAATAACACGATCCATTGGACTCTATCTATTGTTAAATAATAAAAAGGTTTAATGTTTTTATGATGGGCGTCTATTAACAAAGGGCCGAATGACTATTGTAATTTTATTATTTCGGTGTCGGTGAATGCAGCAAACGCGTTCCAACTAGTTAAGACGAGATTTTTAACGGTAAACTATTGTTGCATCCTTATAAAAACCGAAGGATGGAAACGTTTTATATGTATTTCGACTCCAGTTGTGCTTGCTATCAGAGCTCTGTTAGTATACAGTAGTACAGTGTTGAATCGTGCTAGTGTTTTTGGTGTAGTGTTTATCGACTCCACATTATGGATGTAAGTATTTAAATTAACTGCTTTTTAATTTATGTGACCTAACCTAGCCTAACCCATGCTACATGACTCTTTTGATGATAGAACTCACTACAAATCTGAGGAGATTCCGTGTTTGGAACGTTGTCCTAATATCATGTAATTTAATAAATGTCCAAGTTTAACTTGTAACAACATTGGACTCTATCTATTTTTCACTCGTGTTCATAGTTTTTGATAGTGCTTTAAATAGTTGTGTAATTGGTTTCAGTTTACCGACAATACTTTCAAGAATTATTACTACCTTGAGACTAATGGCGAAGCTAGCGATGAAGAAGGAACGGTTGGACACCAAGTAAAACAAGCTATCGCGAGAAAGCGTGCTGGAAACAGCATAGATGGATTTTTTGAAAGACCAAAAAAGAAACCTAAATCGGCGAAAAAGTCTTCAAGTGTTTCACAAAGCACTAATGACGGTGTGGCATACATATCATCGGGACAAGATGACGGCGTTTACTCATCCCATTTGATAAAAATAGAAATTTTTGATATTCAAAAAATCAAGAACATTGCACCAGGGGAGCAGTGGAAACACGCTGACGTCAGGTTGAAGTTTTATACGTCTTCAGAGGAAGACAAACAACTTGAAAGCACTCGTGATGTTATTTTTAACATCACAAAACAATTGGTGGAAAAGGACACCTGTGTTAAATATTTTATAGACAATAAGAAATTGTGAATTGTGCTTGTGTTATCTTAAGACTAGGTTAAATTTTTATTACATAAAAAACCCATAAACTTAAAAACAACCTTCATTTGTATAACAAAAATATTTTAGTATCGTATTGCTTTTTCTTAAAACTCATAAACTTTAGTGTAATGTTTTATTGCACACCTAAGTTCTAGTGAAGGGTCGGTACCTCTTAATGTACCTCATTGTTCTTATCTAAGTTTTAACTCTAAATGTTTATGATCGTTGTAAAAAATGTTCTTTTTTCCTTTTAAACCGAAATCTATTGTTAAGTGTGGCATTTTTGTACCTTATCTAAAAGCGGTAATAGGAAATGTGTTACATATTTATTTTCGTTAGGTTACATCCCCACTATAGTTTAAAGATTCCATACCTGATGTACACTATTTAAGGACCGAAGAGTACAATATAATACTTTATTTCTTGTTTTCTTCTCACCATGGACAGTTTGAATTGTGATATCTACGATGTACAACTTATCCGCCTTTGTGAAGAACTGGAAGAAGATCAGAAATTATTTGAGATTGGTGAACTAATGAGTCAGCTACATCGTAACGCGTAAGTAATGCTTTTTTTTATATTGAATATTCCTCTTCCAACACGTTTATAACACCTATATTTTAACTTGATATTGTATTCTTGTTTCGATGTGTTCAAATACTGCTGTTAACTTGTTATGACAGGTTTTCATTGTTTGTTTATTGTTAGGTGGGGAACCTCTATAAAAGAGAGAACCTTCGAGTTGATCTCATTCATTCATTCTTTTACCGTGGTCAAGTTACTGAGTGTATTGTGTGTGTGTGCGTATATACTAATTCCAACATGGTGCTCGGATATTTTCATACGGGGTCCAGTTTAACTTATGATACAATAGCAGTTTTAAGCAAAGAATTCGTTTTACAGTGTTTTCATAGAAATATAAGATTGTGGTTTATAGACAATCGATTGCCCCAAAAGTTTCTTGAAGATCCGGATATCATACCTTACTATACACCATGTCACGGTCATATCGATGAATCGAAACGAAATACTATTACATTGTCATCGGATGCAATTGATGGGGTCTTAAAAATGCAAGCATACTGTCAACAATGTAGAGAAGATTTAAGTTAGTATAATTAACATGATAACCATGTTGAATGTGTTATTAAGTTTTTGAATCGCAACTTTAATTATTTTTTATATTTTACAGATCTATGCAAATAGGAAGAGGAGCTAAGAGATCAGCTACAGATTTCGAAACAGAAGTCCCTGTGAAGAGAAACCGTCCGTCTACCAGTCGGGATCATGTCTCAACCAGTCGTGATGTAGCTGCAGCTGCATCATCAACAGAACCATCCAGGAGAGGATCTAACAATGTAAGCGCAAAAAATAATAATGAAATTGAATGTTCTGTATGTAATATAACCATATCAAAAAGATTTCTTGCTAGTCACCTGAATAGTAACATACATAAGGGTAATGTTACTAAATCTGATAGCGAATTCGTTAATGTGCAACTAATTGAAAATGCATTTAGGAATAGGGTTGCAACCTATAGAATACTTTTTAATGAAAAAGAAAACCAATCACTTGTTCCCGAAATAATATTGCAAAATAATAAAGATAAAATTTTTACATTGCTAGATCGTTCACTATCTATTCATTGTGCTTTAAAAGTAAATTTTATTTTGAATGCTGATTTTACTCAGGAAACTAAACAACTAAATAATACATTTGATTTTCAACTTAGTAATAATATTATAGATGTCAGTAGCGATAAAAATGACTTATTCACATCTTTAATTAATGAAGTGACAACTAGATTATCGAACTTCGAGAGAAAAGACAGTGGGTGGAGCGTTACCAAGTTCAATCATCTAGATGTTAACATAAACAAGTATAACCCGCTTCGTGGATCTTCTTATGTTGATCTACCATCTGACATAAAAAACAAAAAAGCTATAATAAATGTCAAAAATAATGATCATGAATGTTTCCGGTGGGCTATCTTATCAGGACTTTATCCTGTTACAAAGCATTCTAACCTTGTTAGTTCGTATGTGCAACACAGAGAGGCGTTACATTTCGGAAACTTAGCTTTCCCATTTAAATTGAGTGATGCACAAAAATTTGAAAATATGAATAATATGAGTATAAACGTTTTTGGTCTGGAGTATGATTCTAAAAACAAAAAACATGATGTTGTAGGTCCATTACACCTAACAAAAAACAGAAAACCAACCCATTTTAATTTGTTATATTTGACAAATGGTAGTCAAGGACATTATTGTTTAATCAATAATTTATCTCGATTAGTATCAAAACAATTTTCAAACACACAGCACGCCATTTACATTTGTGATGGTTGTCTAACCCACTTTACATCACAAGACAACTTAAACAATCACCAACAAAATGATTGTTTTCACGTTTGCACAAAACTACCTTCTGAACAAGATCAAAAGAAAAATTGGTTTAATGAAAACACACCTTGTAATGAAGTTACTTTCGATAATTATGATCGAAAATTACGCGTACCTTTTGTCATTTATGCAGATTTTGAAGCATTTTTAAATCCAATTCAGTCCTGTTCTAATAACCCAATAACATCTTCGACTACTAATGTGCAAAAACATGAAGTGTATAGTTTTGGTTATTATATCAAATGTTCGTATGATGATACACTATCCGTTTATAGAACATACAAAGGCAAAAATTGTGCAGAAACATTTATGAAATCAGTTAAAAAAGATTTAGAAGCTATTTGTAGAAGCAACACCTTTGTGAAAACTCCCCTACCACTGTCATCCAAAAATAATGCAGACATTGCACAAGCTAGTACTTGTTATATTTGTGATAAAAATTTAAACGGGGATATCAATATTTCTTATAACCACCATACTGGTGTTTATGAAGGAATTGCACATAAGTTCTGTTCCGAAAAATACAGATCTCCTAATTTTGTACCAGTATTTTTCCATAATTTAAGCAACTATGATAGTCATTTCATAGTGCATGGTCTTGGACTTGAAGATGGTGACATAGAATTGATCCCAGAGAATAAAGAAAAGTACATTTCGTTTTCTAAATGTTTAGAAGTAAATAACCGTGTTGTAAAACTGAGATTCGTTGATTCTCTAAAATTTATGTCGAGTAGCTTAGACAAATTAGCTAAAAACTTAACAAACGATCAATTTAATGAAATGAAATTGAATTTCCCGAATGAAGAAGACTTTAAACGCCTAATACGAAAAGGTGTCTATCCTTATGAATACATGAAATCATATGATTCCTTGAAATTAACTTCTCTACCTGCTCGGGATCAATTCTATAGCACTCTTACTGACAATCACATTTCAGAAAACGATTTTTTACATGCTCAAGATGTTTGGTCTCATTTTCAATGTCAAAATATGGGGGATTATTCCGATCTTTATCTAAAAACAGATGTTTTATTACTAACCGATGTATTTGAAAATTTTAGAAATGTGTGTCTTAAGACATATGGTTTAGATCCTGCCCATTATTACACGGCCCCAGGACTTTCGTGGGACGCCATGTTAAGGACTACCAGAATTAATTTAGAACTTTTGACGGATATCAATAAAATAGCTTTTATAGCAAATAATGTTCGAGGAGGTATTTCCCAATGTAGCAACAGACACGCAAAAGCAAATAATGAATTTATGGATGACTATGACCCCAATATTCCGACATCCTATCTCATGTATTTAGACGCAAATAATCTATATGGGTGGGCGATGTCTCAATGTCTTCCCACCGGTAATTTTGAATGGGTAAATAACGAAACTGATTTTCATGTTCCGGATGATGCCGAATTCGGGTTTATTTTAGAAGTCGATCTAGAGTACCCTAAGGAATTACATGATTCTCATTCAGACTTGCCGTTCTGTCCAGAAAATGTATGTTTAGGAGAAACCAAGGATAAAAAATTGATTCCCAATTTAAATAGTAAATGCAAATACGTAATACATTACAGAAATCTAAAACAATGTTTAAAAAATGGTTTGCGTTTAACAAAAGTTCATCGAATCTTAAAGTTTAAACAATCTCCTTGGTTAAAAAGTTATATAGATTTAAATACCCACATGCGTTCGCTGGCATCAACTGATTTTGAAAAAGATTTCTTCAAACTCATGAATAATTCTGTTTTTGGAAAAACCATGGAAAATGTTGCAAAACGTGTAAATGTTAAATTATTAAACCACTGGGAAAATCATGGTAAATCTCAAGGAGTTCAATCTTTAATAGCTAAACCTGAATTTCATAGTTTATCAATATTTTCTGAAAACTTAGTAGCTGTGCAACTAAAAAAAACAAAAATATATTATAATAAACCAATCTATCTTGGATTCTGCATTTTAGACCTATCGAAAACCTTAATGTATCAATTCCACTACGATTATATGAAAACCAAATATCAAGACAATCTCAAGCTTCTTTATACAGATACCGATAGTTTAATATATCAAATATTCACCTCTAACTTTTATGAGGACATGAAACCGGACCTAAATTTACATTACGACACATCGGATTACAAACCCAACAACGAATATGGGTTGCCGTTAGTAAACAAAAAAAAGCTAGGTTTTTTCAAAGATGAAAATAATGGTAAAATTCTAAAGGAATTTGTAGGTCTCAGATCAAAAATGTATGCCTTGGATATTCAGAACAATGGTGTTATATCTAAAGCTAAAGGAATTAATAAGTGCGTTACTAAAAAATTAACTCTTAGTGACTATAAGACTTGTTTGTTTGAAAAAACAATACAGTATGCTCAAATGTTGCGTTTTAAATCAATAAAACATAGTATATTTACTCAAAATATCAATAAAATATCGTTATCTTACAATGATACTAAACGATACTTATTAAAAAATTCAACAGACACACTAGCGTGGGGTCATTACAGAATACCAAATCAAACATTTTAGTTTAAACCTTATATCTGTTGGCGATGTAAATAAATACTTACGTAAACTATAGTACATTCTTTTCTTTTTTTTTTCCATCATTATTTTGTACATTGTATATTTTAGAAATCAAATCTAAATTGTAGAATACTGTATTAAGAATATGTAACCTCAATTGTGAGATTGGTATCCATTGTAAATATTTAAAATTTATTTTAAGTTTTGTAAATACAAATTAGTGTACATGAAACTTTTGTATATAAGTTTATGGGTTTAAAATGATTGTCTTGAGAAGTTAATGTTTAGTAAAAGAATGTTTACTTTTATAAGTTATGTAATAAAATCTATACGTAAGAATTGTATTTTTTCTTGTTTCTTCTCAACAACCTCCTTTTTGTAGCACTAGTAGACATAATAAAAAAGCAAAAGTATTAAAAACATTTTTTTATTTATTTCCTATTCCATGTTACTATAAATGTTTGTAATTCTTTGATTCCTTTCATTTGAAGTCCATACGTTTTCATATCAACACACAGTAAGAGAATTTATAATGATACATTTTCTTCACCCTTTCACCACTATCGTGGCAGGACCTAGTGGTTGTGGTAAAACTCAGTTTGTTACAAACTTTTTGAACAATGCAAAAGAAGTATGTAATGTTGAATTTGATGAAATTATTTGGTGTTATGATGAAATGCAACCTTTATACGATCTGAAAAATGTAAATTATAACCAAGGAATACCAGATTTTTCTATATTTGATGGGAAAAGACCCAAACTTCTCATAATTGATGATTTGATGAGAGAATCAGATGGACGAATCGTTGATATTTTTACAAAAGGTAGTCATCATAGAAACCTAAGTGTTTTCTATATAACTCAAAACATATTTCATCAAGGTAGGGGACAACGTGATATTTCATTGAATACTAGCTATATTGTATATTTCAAGAATCCGAGGGATAAAACACAAATCCGCTACTTGTCACGACAAGTCTATCCAGAAAACCCAAAATTTGTAGATGAAGCTTACAAAGATGCCACTAAAGATGCTCATGGTTACCTTATGATTGATCTGAAACAAAATACAGATGACATATGTCGTTTTAAAACTAAAATATTTCCTTTTGATGGACATTGTACTGTATACGTTCCTAAAAAAGGGTTTAAATACGATAAGAATCAACATGTTTTAATCAGTTCCAAATAATGTCTGCAAGAGTAAACACATATAAACATTTACTTGAAGCGCTGCAGTTACTTAAACCAAAGTATCGCACGGCATTGTTAAAATCTTGTGATGATGAAGAGATTAATATTATTTGCGAGTGTATTTACAACGTTTTAAAGGGGAAAATACCACTGGAAAAAAAAGATAAATCAAAGCTAAAAAAATATAAAGACACATTACGAAACTTAGTTTCGAAGGGGAAACATAAATTTAGAAAAACTGTTATTATTCAAAAAGGAGGTGCATTTCTACCTATAATATTAGGTGCGGTTTTAAGTGCTTTATTAAGCTCTGTAGCATAAATAAAATGGAAAACACAAAAAAAATGTTGTTAGTTGAACCAGATTTTATTGAGAGATTGAAACGAAATGATAGTGTATCCGAAAATGTATCATCTCGTCTAGATGGAGAGATGCAAAAAATACTTAAGAGTAAAATGAACGATCGTGAAAAGTGGGCATTATATTCTCAAGCACTACAACGATTTTTACACTTTATTGATTCAGATCGAAAACCATTTAAAATACCAATTATGATGGAGGGGGTTGATCAACACAACAATGAAAGTAAGGAAGTAATTAAAAATGAGGAACATGAAAATTATGAATCAGTATCAAATAAAACGTTACCAGAAGGTGATGTTTCTACAAATACTGTAACAACACCGTCTGGAACAAATCCAGAACTTGTACAATTTAGTCCATCTCGTATCATAGAAAATTTACCAAAATCATATGAGAAAAAAACTAGAACTTTATTGGAATGTATTGTTTTGAGTAACCCAAAAATTTGGTGGAAAACTAATGGAGAAGTTGTAATATACAATCGAACTATTCCAAATAGCAATATTCTAGATTTGGTAAGCGATACGGTTAGATCTCTTAAACGTCCAAAACCAACAGGATGGGAAGAGTTTGCTTCAGTATTAAGGGATATAAAAGTGCCTACGCATTGTATAGGTAATCCTACTAATCTAGAATTTATAAATAAACCTCGCACATCATCTGTTCCGTCAAGTGCGCGATCGTCATCATCTTTTAAAGCCACAAGCACCAGTACACCTCTTTCAAGTGGACTCCTCAGGGCAAAAAAGAAATTAGAGTGGGAAAAATGGAACCCTTAGTAGACATTCATGAAATTTATTATGATGTCTCCAATCCAGCTGGCTATAGTAGTTTAAATAAATTAAGTCAACAAATGAAAGGTCGAATGAACAAAGATGAAGTAAAAAAATGGTTACAATCTCAAGAGACGTACACGTTACATAAACCTATTCACAGACGATTCGCCAGAAATAGATACATTTTATCTAACTTTAATGAACTCTGGCAAGCTGATCTTAGTGATATGAGTACTTACAGTGAATATAATGATGGATACAAATATATTCTGTGTGTTATTGATGTGTTCAGTAAATATGCTTTCGCAAGAGCTATGAAGAAGAAAGATTGCACAACTGTTATTAAATGTTTTGAAAGCATATTTACCGAAGCTAATTCTACTCCTCGTCACATCCAGTCTGATAAAGGTACCGAATTTGTTTCAAAGGTAGCTAGAGATTACTTTAAGAGCAAAAACATTAATTATTATACTACTAATAATCCCGATATTAAAGCAAGTATAGTAGAAAGATTTCAAAGAACTCTTAAAATGAAAATGTGGCGGTACTTTACTCATAAAAATACTTACAATTATGTAGATATTTTGCAAGATCTCCTTTATTCTTATAACCATAGCTATCATTCTAGTATTAAAATGCGACCTATTGATGTAAATTCTGATAACATCATGACTGTTTGGTGTAATTTGTATGATAGAAAGAAGGATAGACAAATTTCATTGGAAACTACAAAACTGAATGTTGGTGATCACGTTAGAATTACAAAATATAAACATATTTTTCAAAAGGGTTATGAAACTAATTGGAGTGATGAAATATTTACAATTGAATCAATAATAAACCGATTTCCGCGAGTTGTCTATACGTTAAGGGATTTAGATGGTGAACCCATCGTTGGTACATTTTATTCTAAAGAATTACAAAAAGTAACTTACCTCCCCACCATTGAATATAAAATAGATAAAATAGTACGCTCGCGTGGTGTTGGTGCCAGAAAAGAAGTACTAGTGAAGTGGCGAGGTTATCCTAACAAATTTAATTCTTGGATACTCGCTTCAAGCTTGAAAAAAATATGATGGATAACAGTTTTTATATTACACTGTTAAGTAACAGTTCCGCAGACTACTATACGGACAATACAACTGCACACTTCTTAACCAAATTACCCAAGAGTATAAAACTGGAAGGAGAATGGGTAGTTGGATTAGTAGAATTTCAATACCCCTGTTCAATGTATAATGTTCAAGATCATGAAAATATGATTTATTTAAAAAAGAAAGTAGTGTCATCCTCTGATAAAACAACCAAAATTGTGGATATAAAAAGTCATATACCAGCGACTACATATGATAGCGTTGAACATTTTATTAATGCTTTCAATGAAAACCCACAATTAAAAAATAACATTAAATTTAGATATGATAATTTGACCAAAATGGTTGGGGTATCAACAATCAATAATGACTTAACCTCTTTTATAACAACACCAATACTAAGTCTGCAGTTAGGTTTTAAACCAAGAACTAATTTAAGAGAAGTTACATTTGGGAAAAACCCCGTTAATTTATATTTAGGATTACCATCACAATTATTCATTTATACCGATATCATACAACCACAGATAGTTGGTGATGTTATAACAACATTGCTTAGAATAATACCATTAGACCCTACAAAATTTATTTATGGTGCATATAAAACACACATTTTCTCACCCGCTCATTATGTATCTGTTTTGCGTAGAGAATTTGACACCGTGGAAATAGATATAAGAACAACTACCGGTGCAAGAGTGCCATTTCAATTCGGAAATTCTTGTGTGAAACTACACTTTCAACGAATAAAATGAATCATAAAAAATCATATCACTCTTGTCCCTACGATCATTATTATTCACATCAAGCTGGATCTGGTGTAGGAATTGTCTATAAAGGTGTTCCATTTCAACGGGGTCATGGTATAGGAAGTTTTTTGGGAGGACTATTTAGATCAGTAATTCCATTATTATCCAGTGGTTTTAAAACCGTGGGGAAAGAAGCGTTAGATGCTGGTGTTGGTTTGTTATCTGATATGATAAACTCACGTCCTATTGATAGTTCAGTTAGGACTCGATTTAAAGAAGCTAGTGCTAAATTAAAAAGAAAAGCTGATGAAAAGATTGATTCTCTCATGTCGGGATCTGGGTATAAAATGTCAACCAAAAGACGGGAACCTCTCATTACCTCGAAAGCATCACGCCGAAGAGGAACTAAAAGAAATAAATATAGTGACGATATATTTTCAAAGTAAATCATGTCATTCCTACATAGTCATTCGTGTGAATGTGCAAAATCTGAATTAGATATATTTGCCCTTCCTTCGACTCAGACGAGTATTGAGAGTGGACAGTGGGTTCATTACAATCCAATTTCATCTTTAAGTGATGATGGCCCTATTGAGTTTCAAATCCCTGGATCAGGTGATGACTACATTGACCTATCACATACATTATTACACATAAAAGCTAAAATATTAAACCAAGATGGTACAAAGTTAAAATCTGATACTCAAGTTGCCCCCGTTAATAATTGGTTACACTCCCTTTTTAACCAGCTCGATGTGTATTTAAATCAAAAACTCATCTCACCACCAAACAATACATATGCTTACCGTGCTTATATGGAAAATCTACTTAACTATGGACCAGCCGCTAAAGAAACTCACCTCACATGTGGATTATGGTATGAAGATACAGCACATTATGTGGATGCCGTTGATGCAAATAACAAAGGGTTTCAAAAAAGAATGGAATTTGTTAAAAATAGTAATCAAGTTGAAATGATTGGACACTTACATGGCGATATGTTTAATCAAGAGAAGTTTCTAATCAATGGTGTAGAAATGCGTGTTAAGTTAGTGCGATCAAAAGAATCATTTAATCTTATTTGTCACCAAGATAAGAAATTCAAGGTACAAATAACGGATGCTAGCCTTATCATAAGAAGAGCTAGAATCAGTCCTAGTGTTTTGTTAGCCCACCAAAAAGTGTTAGCATCAACAACAGCAAAATATCCTATCACAAGAGCTGAAGTGAAGGTTCTGACAATACCATCGGGAATACAGGGTAAAACTTTGGATAACATATTTCTTGGACAAGTACCTAAGAGATGTATTATTGGTTTTGTATTAAATTCTGCGTTTAATGGTAATCTTGCATTGAACCCTTTCAATTTTCAACATTATAACATGAATTCTTTCAGTTTATTTGTAGATGGTCATGAAGTTCCTTCTAAAACTTTACAACCATCATTTAGCACTGGTTTAATAGCATCATCATATCACACTCTTTTTTCTGGGACTGGCATTCACTTTCACAATGAAGGTAATGCAATAAGCAGAACCGATTATAGCGGCGGTAACTGTTTGTTATGTTTTGATCTAACTCCTGATCTATCAGCAAGTTCAACCTCACACTGGAACCTTGTACGACACGGAAGTGTTCGAATAGAAGTTCGTTTTGATTCAGCTCTGAGTACTACTGTTAACTGTATTGTGTACGCTGAATTTGATAATGTTATTGAAATAAACAAAAATCGCGAAGTATCTGTAGATTATAACAGTTAAGATAAATATAAATACAATGACATTAGTAAAGAATTTCATTTCTTCTTAATCATTGATCCAAACATCATCGATGAATGTATTATATTTTAATCTACTATGGATACTAATGAAATTAAATATTGTATGGAAAAACTAGACTCTAGATTGAAATCAAACGTATTTGCTGCTAACCAAATCCCTATTCGGTTTGATCTTCCAGTTTTTATTATAAGCAATTTGGATCCTGATTCGAAACCAGGTTCCCACTGGGTTGCTATACATATTGATACTGATGGTGTAGGGGAATACTTTGATTCGTTTGGACGGAAACCTACTGGGTATCATAAGTTATTTTTAAATAGAAATGCGAAACGATGGTTTTATAACCAAAAACCACTTCAACATTATTTTACTTCAGTTTGCGGTGAATATTGTTTAGTTTACTTATATTTTAAGTATCAAGGGAATAATATGAGTGATTTGCTGAGTTTGTTTTCTGAGAATTTTTTATGTAACGATTTAATTTTAAGAAATATGTTTAAATTCATTTATTTCAGTTTGTGATGAATATTGTTTACTTTACTTATATTTTAAGAATCGAGGGTAACGAAGGGTATAACGATTTAATTTTAAGAAATATGTTTGTCATTTTTGTAAAATAAAACAATGTGTTCACTAAAAACTGGCTTTTATTTCTATATGAATACCATAAAAGATAAAAAAAACACATTATTACCACTTCTACACGAGAAACAAAAATACTACACTTAAGAATAGATTTCGGTTTAAAAGGAAAAAAGAACATTTTTTACAACAACTTCAGACAATAAGAGTTAAAATTTAGATAAGAACAATGACGACAGGTTTGGTTCAGTTGGTAATGATCATACCCACTGTTCCAACGGTTGCGGGTTCGAATCCTGCTAGGGACAAACATTGTGTGATGAGCATGAATGTTTGTACCCGAGTCATGGATGTTTAGTATATAAGAACAATGAGGTACATTAAGAGGTACCGACCCTTCACTAGAACTTAGGTGTGCAATAAAACATTACACTAAAGTTTATGAGTTTTAAGAAAAAGCAATACGATACTAAAATATTTTTGTTATACAAATGAAGGTTGTTTTTAAGTTTATGGGTTTTTTATGTAATAAAAATTTAACCTAGTCTTAAGATAACACAAGCACAATTCACAATTTCTTATTGTCTATAAAATATTTAACACAGGTGTCCTTTTCCACCAATTGTTTTGTGATGTTAAAAATAACATCACGAGTGCTTTCAAGTTGTTTGTCTTCCTCTGAAGACGTATAAAACTTCAACCTGACGTCAGCGTGTTTCCACTGCTCCCCTGGTGCAATGTTCTTGATTTTTTGAATATCAAAAATTTCTATTTTTATCAAATGGGATGAGTAAACGCCGTCATCTTGTCCCGATGATATGTATGCCACACCGTCATTAGTGCTTTGTGAAACACTTGAAGACTTTTTCGCCGATTTAGGTTTCTTTTTTGGTCTTTCAAAAAATCCATCTATGCTGTTTCCAGCACGCTTTCTCGCGATAGCTTGTTTTACTTGGTGTCCAACCGTTCCTTCTTCATCGCTAGCTTCGCCATTAGTCTCAAGGTAGTAATAATTCTTGAAAGTATTGTCGGTAAACTGAAACCAATTACACAACTATTTAAAGCACTATCAAAAACTATGAACACGAGTGAAAAATAGATAGAGTCCAATGTTGTTACAAGTTAAACTTGGACATTTATTAAATTACATGATATTAGGACAACGTTCCAAACACGGAATCTCCTCAGATTTGTAGTGAGTTCTATCATCAAAAGAGTCATGTAGCATGGGTTAGGCTAGGTTAGGTCACATAAATTAAAAAGCAGTTAATTTAAATACTTACATCCATAATGTGGAGTCGATAAACACTACACCAAAAACACTAGCACGATTCAACACTGTACTACTGTATACTAACAGAGCTCTGATAGCAAGCACAACTGGAGTCGAAATACATATAAAACGTTTCCATCCTTCGGTTTTTATAAGGATGCAACAATAGTTTACCGTTAAAAATCTCGTCTTAACTAGTTGGAACGCGTTTGCTGCATTCACCGACACCGAAATAATAAAATTACAATAGTCATTCGGCCCTTTGTTAATAGACGCCCATCATAAAAACATTAAACCTTTTTATTATTTAACAATAGATAGAGTCCAATGGATCGTGTTATTCGTGTTGTTACAAGTTAAACGACCATCGTGTTGTTACAAGTTAAACGACCACCCAATTATACAAAGAACTGAATAGTTCTATAAACACATACGCTAACACAAGTTATAAAATATATTTAGGCAATAACTACTTGGATATTTATTAAATTACATGATAATTAGAACAACGTTCCAAACACGGAATCTCCTCAGATTTGTAGTGAGTTCTGTAGCATAGGTTAGGTTAGGTTAGAACTGTGATCAATTAAAACCAAACTGGCGCATTTATTAAATTACATGATATTAGGACAACGTTCCAAACACGGAATCTCCTCCGATTTGTAGAGACTTCTGTAGCATAGGTTAGGTTAGGTTAGAACTATGATCAATTAAAACCAAAGTGGCAGTAGTATAGAAATAGTTTAGGTATTCATCAAATTGTTGAGAGGACAATTAAAAGTGAGCTCGAGTAGACAATAGAAAAGGATCGGTGGGTCAGGTACGCTTTGAAATGGCAAACAATAGCAACCGAGAGCACGAACACACAATAGAAAAGGGTCCGCGGATCAGGTAAGGATTGAAATGGTAAACAATAGCAACCGAGCATGGATAGACAATAGAAAAGGGTCGGTGGTCTAGATAAGGGGTTTGGATTTTTTAGTGAAGATATAGCACATCGTGTAAGTCGTAACCGAGCTATCTGAGAGTCCTGAGACCTATCCCAAACGTTCCAAGTGGGGGCCTTTTTTTTTTTTTTTTTTTTTTTTTTTTTTTTTTTTTTTTTTTTTTTTTTTTTTTTTTTAGGGGATGGTGGTCCGCCTACCGCCCAATTTCACCCCACGGACCCGCCCACCCCGTGTTCCAGAATTACCTACTACTGGCATTTGAACCCCGTTATTGTTATTTGAGTAATTCAATTATTTTTTTTAAAGGCTTCTGAAAATGTCTCGTGTAAGTAAATTGCGAAAGTGACGACCATCACCACAAAGTAGGTATTTAGTGTCCCGCTAAATGTAGGTATCACAACTACCTATACACTTTACTTTAAGCACATTTGTACGTAATTTGCATACTCTTTATTTGTCAAGCTATACTTGTCTGCCGTGAAGCCGTGGTAGCCTAGTGGTTCGACCTACCGCCTCTCATGCAGAGGGTCGGAGGTTCGATTCCGGCTCGCACCGCTAAGTTTACTTATGTGCGAAATTCAATTTGAATTTACCACTGAGCTTTTCGGTGAAGGAAAACATCGTGAGGAAACCTGGACTCATCTGCGAAGTAATTCAAAGATGCGTGTGAAGTCCCCAATCCGCACCGGGCCCGCGTGGGGACTATAGCCCAAAACCCTCTCGTGATGAGAGGAGGCCGTGCCCAGCAGTGGGACGCAAATACTGTAGTAGTAGTATACTTGTCTATGTATGTATGTAATGTAGTACCTATCTATTGTATGTGTATGTATGTTTGTTCCTTCCTTTGTGGCACTCTAGATGAAAAAAACCGTGGTGGCCTAGTGGTTCGACCTACCGCCTCTCATGCTGAGGGTAGGGGGTTCGATTCCGGCTCGCACCTCTAAGTTTACATACGTGCGAAATTCAATTTGAATTTACTATGAGCTTTTCGGTGAAGGAAATCATCGTGAGGAAACCTGCAGGAATCTGCGAAGTCATTCAAAGATGTGTATGAAGTCCGTACTTATAAATGCGAAAGTAACTGTCTGTCTGTCTGTTACCTCTTCACGCTTTAACCGCTGGACCGATTGAGATGAAATTTGGCACGGCGATAGTTGGGGTCCCGGGAAAGGACATAGACTACTTTTTATCCCGGAAAAACGCAAAGTTCCCGCGGGAACGCCATATATAACCGAATTCCACGCGGGCGAAGTCGCCGGCAGAAGCTAGTAGTCTTCTTTCTTCTATCTATATATATATATAAAACTAGCTTTTACCCGCAACTTCGTATGCGCCGAAATATTAAAATGCAACATCCCGTTTTTTTCCCGTTCCCGTGGGAATTTTGGGAAATTCTCTCTTAGTGCTCCCCTACGTTCCCTAACCTACATGCTAAAATGCTGTTTTATACTTATATATATAAATAAACAAGAAACTGACTGACTGACTGATCGAACAACGCAGAGCCGAAACTACTGGTCGTAGAGAGTTGAAATTTGGCATGTATGTTCCTTACGGAACGTAGGGGAGCACTAAGAGAGGATTTCCGAAAATTCACACGGGAACGGAAAAAAACGGGATTTTACATTTTAATATTTGTGCGCATACGAAGTTGCAGGTAAAAGCTAGTCTTACATATTTTACGTAGGTACCGGAGGTTACAACATTATTTTCAGAACCAGCTGAAAGCTCTTAAGCTAGGGAAAGCGCTCAAGAACAAGAACAAGGGCGTGAAGGGCGAACCTCAGCCGCCGGCGTCTCAGCGGTCGAAGGGGCGAAGGGACACCAGCGATGGCAGCGAAACAGTTCGCGCCGCTCTTGATGGATCTGGAGGTACAGGTCGCGCACGGATCTTAACGCATTCACTGCCACCGACGCATATGTGCGTTTTGCTGACTTTCCCGTAGTGCCTTGAACGCACATGTGCGTTGCAATGTTCCCTTAATGACAGATGTGGCACCTGGCGAAAGTTCGTAAAACAGAAGTGGCAGTGAAGCCTTAAGCGGTGAGCGAAAGTAGCGAGGATTTCTGCGCTGTTACGACTGAAGGGCCAATAATCGTGCGCGCAAGATAAAGCGCCCGCTGCGTCCGCGCCCCTTTGCCGATGAGACCTTTATTTTCGACTTCTGCGCATCGAAGGCTACTCTAATTCATTGATATACATAGGTATTACATTTAAATGATATGTAAGTAGGTAAAACTAAAGTTAACGACGTTCCACCTAGGGCGCATCCTAAACTTTTAACGATTCGTGCTGGTTTCCGCTCGAAAACACATTTTCGCTTACCGGACTACTGCCCCCATAGATTACACTAGGTACTTTAATCTATGGGACACGCATGTGGCTAACTTTTGTTTCCTGCCGAATAACTTCGTTCCGGATTGTTATTTTTTTTAATAGTATAATTTGATCTACCAACAGCCCACACTTGTTAGGTACCTACATTTAAGGGTAATGTAAACTTGAAGCTGAAGATACGATGTGAAGGCCAATTAAAGGCAGATACATCATCACGATGAAAAACAGGCAAGGAAACTAATTACAGATAAAATATTATCACAATAAAACTAGATAGGTACAAATGTGATAGTTTCCAATATTGATGCTTGAATGATGCCTCAGATAGGTAGGTGCCTACTTATACTATACCAAGTCTTCGCTTCTCGGGTCCTAAGTGCTTGTAATGTCGTCTTCAGACGGCGGCGAGTTGCGCAGGCGCGGCAAGCGGTGCCGCAGGGCGCGGCCCGCCGCAAGCGACCGGCTCACGTCCGCCGGCCTCGCCGCTCACTTGCAGCAGGACCCGGAAACACAGGTGAATAAACGCACAACGTAAGCACACATGCTTTTTGGGGCTTCGGCTGAAAACCAGCGCTGTGGCTCCTGCTGCAGCCCATGCTGAGCTGAGTCCTCTTTTGACTGGCACTACAGCGTAGCGCAGCGTATTTTCATGTCATTTTAATACATTTTATTTATATCCTTCTCTTATTTTCTTTTTCTTTATTATTTGTATTGTGTCTTCTGTGTTTAAAAACTCTGTTACGTTGTAGTGTATAGTTTTTATGTCATAATAAATGTTCTGGGTTCAGTGTTCTAAATACCCTTAGCTTATACAGGCCCCAGCACGGATCTTGAGCGGTGAGCGAAAGTAGAGGGGTTTTTCGCGCATGAGTACCTACGACTGAAGGGCCAATAAGCGTGCGCGCAAGGCACGCGCCCGCCCGCTGCGTCCCGCGCCCCTCCGCCTATAAGACCTTACTTTCTGCGCATCGAAGGCCACCGCTCAAGATCGATGCCGATGCCTGACGTTACGATCGACCTTCAGCCGCAACGTGTTGGTATACGTCGCCTTTAAGTAAGGTAAACCTAGAATGACAACCTTCATACATTCAGCGCCCGAAATAAGCGTTCAATGTGATAAAAATATGACGAATGCCTTAATATATATAGAACCTTGGCTTGAGCGTGTATGATTATTTTCAAGCGCCAGATTTTGCACGCGTACGCGTAGAGCTTTTCCTATGTTTTTCAGACTAATTAAGTTTGAGCACATTTCTCGTAAGTATATATATATACTTACGAGAAATATATAATAATATATATATATATGCATGGCACACGCTATTCTAATCCATTTCACTTTACCCGCTCGTCAGTTCACTGATTCACGTTCTGATTGTAGATTGGGTGGAGTCAGAACGATGATCTTCGACCCAATCTTGGCCATTATTATTGACTGACTTGGACTTATAACATAACATTTACTACATCTACCGTTTACAGATAGCAGGAATCGGCACGGACTCCCAAAACCCGAGTTCGCGAGGGTCCGTGGCTTCAGTGGGCGATGACGTGGTCATTCTGCCGGTCATCAAGGCGGGCGCCGCCAGGAAGACGGATTCGTTCCTGGACGACGAGATACTGAAGTTCCTCCACAGAGAGGTTGATGAGGAGGCGATTGAAACCGAATTTGATGCTAAGGTACGGCATCGGCACGTAACTTGAGCGGTGGCCTTGGATGCGCAGAATTCAAAAATAAGGTCTCATCGGCAGAGGGGCGCGGGACGCAGGGAGCGCTTTGTTGTACGCGCACGCTTGTTTGGCCCTTCAGTCGCAGTCGTAAACATGCACAGAAATCCCCTCTAATTTTGCTCACCGCTCAAGTTATGTGACGCGACCTGTTATTGATGTGGTGCATTAAGTTTTTAGAAGCACTGCGAGTCACAGACTGCTTCAGTCCGTGGCCACTTAAAGCTCGCAATTCTCAAGGGGGTGAAATAGGGGATGAAGTTTATATAGATGAATCATCATTTTTGAAGTTAAGCGCCCGAAATGTTATGATTTAGATGATCGATTACAAATAATAAAATACATGTTTCAGCATTATTAGAAATTTCACCTTTACGGGGGTGAAATAGGGGATAAACGTTTGTATGGGTTAACCATCATCATTTGGCGGCAAGTTAGCGAGTAAAACATTGGTAGCTATCTCGACGGTCCTTGCACCACGTCCTACCACCACCAAAAAAGCATTCGCTAAAATCTCGATTTGCATTAAATTGAGTGCAGGGATTGTGAATGTCTCTTTCCCTATTCAAACTTCGAATAGAGCCCCTGTCTCCTAATTTAGGGATAAGAGGAATCCCATGTCATGTGTGGGTCCTTGGCGGTTCCAGAGGCGTTACGTGCTAGAAGAGGCGCTGAGAACGCGGCCGGAGCGCGCGTACGGGGTCGAGATGCAGGCGCTTCTACGAGAGTTGAAGGTGCCAGCCGTCAGCCTCGGAGATTGGCTGCACATCCCCCGAGTCTTTTCAAGACAGAGTGCGCAGTTCTCGCTGCCTATCGACTCTAACGCGTTGGAGAGTGAGTCTAGTTATAGGTTGTCCCAAAATTAACACCGTTTTTAGGTAGCTGGTATAGACATCCGTGACCTGGGTCCAAACATTCGTGCTCATCTCATCACACAAAGTTAGCCCCTTGCGGGATTCGAACCCGCGACCGTCGGAACAGCGGGCAGGGTCACTAGCAAAGGCTGTCGTCAATAGAGCAAAACTTGTCGAATGAAGAAAAGATCACCTGTGTGTCTTGCTCAAGCTTTACATCTATAAGAATAGAGAGCCTCAAGCCATATAAAGACAGCAGAGAAGGATAGAAACGGTGGCAAAATTGTTGAATTTTTTAAACGACAAAAAGACGGAGGAGTTTCTCAAGTCGACGCGTATATTTTTTATGTATGACCACGCATAACTTTCATCAATTGTGAACCGATTTCGATGATTTTTTTTTATCGAAAGGTGGTTTACGACATGGATCCATTTCAATTTGGTTCTGTTCTGATGATCTATGAAAAAATGAGGGAACTCCTCTAAATTTGTTAGCACGTGTATGATTTGATTTTGGAATCATTTCAAAAACTACCTATACTCGTACAGTGATACAAACCTCCCCTTGTTGGACAATGTAACCGATTAAAAAAAAAACATAAAACCGACTTTAAACACCGACAGCCTGTAAAGTCGGTGTGAAGTGAACCGAACCGACCCAACGCTATGACAATCTTATAGTGAATTTGACACCGACTTTACAGGCAGTCTGAGTTTGAACTCCGCTCATTTTTTATATATTGCAGTCATCATAGTTCACTAGGTATCTTATTTGCCAGCGTTATCACCGATGCAGTACGCCGCTCGCTTCGTGACCCTGAAGAAATCCAAGCAACTCCTCTACCTCACCGTGCTGAGGAAGTTCAGGCCCGGCGGCTACATGATGCCGATACAGGTGCGAATTTCAGTCTTCCCGCGGAAACTATGCGTTTTTCCGTGATAAAAAGCCTATGTTCTTCCCCATACTCTTATCGATTATCGTACCAAACTTCATCAGAATCGGTTTAGCGGCTTATCTGTGAAAGCGTAATAGATGGACTGACATTGTTACTTTCGCATTTGTAATTAAATTTCAAATTCAATCATTTATTCAGCAAATTGGCCACATAGGGGAACTTCACACGTCAGAAAAATAAATTCCAGCGCTTCCTAGACCCATTGCTTGAGAAGAAGATTAGTAATAGTAGTTTGGATAAGGAAAACGATACTTATTCATGCTTTCGTGGACTCCCGTCGTTGATTAATATGTATATGTACTTAGCTATACCTAAATTATCTGAGGTTCGTACTGTTGGTAACTACTTAACTAGGTAGTTATAGGGTACATTACATAAGTACCCATATTACGTGACACTTTTAGGTGGGGGGAAACCACCGCATTCATCAAAAATACCACGCTTAGTTACAGTCAGTATCCCCTAGGCAAATATATACGCTTTTTCCGGTTTATTCACAGCGGAAATTCCCATTGGAACGAGCAAAAATTCAAAGTCATAACCGATTGCATTGATCAGGACATCGGCGAAGGTCTAAAGCTGATGATGGGCGGCATCCTGACGCCGGCGGACGTGGAGCAATTCCGGGCGGTCATGGAGTGGGGCGTGTACGAGGAGGAGGACTACATCCCCGACGAGGTCAAGATCACGCTCCTGGATACTGGGCGCAGGAAACTGGAGCGGCATGAGGATGGCGAGGATGTAAATGGAATTCACTTTTTAGGCCCGCCCACATACAGTCGTAAATCCGTTACGGAATCCCGCAACGGAATTCCGAAGGTGGTGGCTATGGAGGGTTGAAGTAAAGGAGCGCCAATCTTTATAGTTCCAAAAGTGGACACCAAATCGGGTAGGTTGGGGGCGCTGCGGTCGCCAAAAAAGTCAAGCCATCTAGGCAGAGTCTGCAGTAGCGCCTTTAGATGGCGCTGCTGAGGTGAAAACGCAGCGAAAACGGTTGTGAGGAGAGTGTGTTTTGTTTTGTTGCTTATTAAATCCGCTGGACACGTTTTCAACTGTTTCGCCATATAAGATTGCGCTCCTTACCAAGACATTCCACACTCCACAGTGGTGGCTGTCAATGTCAACGTTTTGTCGTCTCATACAATAGTGTCAAAGTCACTGTGACATTGACGTTCCGGAAACCACAGTGTTGCCAATTTAGCGTGTAGGTATAATAGCACATATTGCATCTGACAGGACACCAAGCGCCTCTAGCGGCGGATTCACTCGTGGTGAGTGTGGCAATACTGGCAATGTCACAGCTAGGTACAAACTCGACCTATGATAAGTTTTTCGATTTCGAATCATTTTCCTTCGCACCATAGTATATTATATACGTGTATATATATACACATGTCATTATTTCCTGGGTTCTGTCTCTTCCATAAAGGGCGCTACAGACGACCCTACTTGCATGCAGGGCCTGCATGCAGGGCCACTGCCAAATCGTGTCGTGTAGTAGGCTTGCAGGGCCGACAATTTGCAGGGTGAGCAATTAAAATGTCGGCCTACACACGGCACGATTTTGCAGTGGCCATGCAGGCCCTGCAAGTAGGGTTGTCTGTAGTTGTAGCGCCCTTTAGTTTTAAACGTAAATACACATGCATGTATATACCTAATGATTCTGATGGCAGCCCGACGGACACATGCTGAAGTACCGGACCTGGTGTGGGCTGTGCGCCGTTTGCGAGCGAATGTACGGCCGCTTCCCGCCGAGAGAGAGGGATCCGCCAGACGGGGTAAGTATAATACGTTCTTGAAAATTAATACACTGGTATGAGAAGCCGTGGTGGCCTAGTGGTTCGGCCTACCGCCGAGGGAGCCCGCCTAGGGTCGGGGGTTCGATTCCGGCTCGCACCTCTAAGTTTAATTACGTGCGAAATTCAATTTGGATTTACCATGAGCTCTTCGGTGAAGGAAAACATCGTGAGGAAATCTGCACGCATCCGCGAAGTAATTCAAAGATGTGTGTGAAGTCCCCAATCCGCACTGGGCACGCGTGGGGACTATAGCCCAAACCCTCTAATGATAAGGGGAGGCCTGTGCCCAGCAGTGGGACGCAAATAGGCTGTAGTAGTAGTATGAGTAGGTAAGCTGTACAGGTCCCGACACGGATCTTGAGCGGTGAGCGAAGTAGAGGGGATTTCTGCGAATGGGTAATACGGCTGAAGGGCCAATAAGCGTGCGCGCACGATAAAGCGCCCGCTACAACCCGCGCCCCTCTGTCGGCGAGATCTTGAACTATATTCAAAGTCTTAAAATAGGAATCTCCACAGGGGATCTCCCTGTTCCCTATAGGATCGCACACGCAGCTAGCTAAGCTCAACTTGACGCGTGAGCGATCCTATAGGGAACAGTGAGATCCCTATTTAAGACATCGAATATTATTATTTTCGACTTCTGCGCATCGAAGGGCACCGCTAAAGTTCCGAGCTGATGTCCGACAGTTCATTTTTACACACATGAAATATATACACACAATATTTTTTTTTTTGCGCATATATAAAAAATCGATGTTTTCATATTTAGGCGCTACCTGGTATAGAAAATATAATAGAAAAACTATGTTTCAGATGGAGTTAAGCGACTTCACAATGCTGGAAATGAAACTAGCCACTTTGAAAGTTCATCCAGGCCTAACAGAAATTCTTAATGCCATAAGAGTGCGATAACCTTTACTATATTATTTTATTATGCAGTATATGCTGTTAAATATAATTATATATTTTTCTAACCTTTATTACCTACCTACATATGAAATAATTTGACAGTAAAATATAATTATGTTACTTAATTGTCTATTATTTTATTTTCAACAGGCTCATTCCTAACTAAAGTTGAAACCGAACTAAATAACTAAGCAAGTATAGATAAGTTCAATTTGAGCATTTGAGCGCCGCGTGACGTTCTGACGTTCCCTATAGGATCCCTATTTACCCCAACTTACCTACCTTAACAACTGGAACCACCACTGTGACCTGTAGCTGTAGCACGGATCTTGAGCGGTGAGCGAAAGTAGAGCGGATTTCTGCTCGTGTTTTTACACCTATATACGACTGCCAATAAGCGTGCGCGCACGACAAAGCGCCCACTGCGTCCCGTCCCGCGCCCCTCTGCCGATGAGACCTTATTTTCGACTTCTGCGCATCGAAGACCACCGCTCAAGGTCTGTGACGATGCATGTATCTAACTTTTTAGCGAGAGACAAAGACAAAAGAAGCCTCGAGTGAAAGATTTGACACATTTTTAAATTGTGAATGAAAACGACTTTCATGCGACGATTGTTTTGTTTCGATAGGTACTTACAACTTCAATCTTATAATTTGTAATGTCCATGGGCCGCTGTGACCTCTTAACATCAGGTGGCCTGCAAGCAAGCACGCTTGCCTATCTATGACATGGAAAATCATGAGTACCAAAAGTATCAAAACATGTTCAACGATCTTTTTGGGGTTACCCTATAAAGCGATAGTGGCGCCTCCATTATTTTTTACTCTTTTTTGCCAGACTGTACCTCCATCCAGAGATGTGCGAGGTCGCATTGCGAGGGATGTGTTCGTCAAGGTTCGTCATGAACCAATATGGTAAGTTTACATGAAAGGCGTTCAAAACGACATTCACGGGCGCCTTCACAGGCACGAGCGTGTAAACAAGCTGTTTTTGAACGCGCTCGTGAATGTGCACGTGAACACCGTCAATCGTCGGCTGTCGGTTTCCTATCGGTTACTCGTCAATGTAGCAATACAGAACCCCTTGGGCCATGAGCTAACCCCTCTCCAACCAAGATGACGGGATCGGTTTTTCCAGATCTTCTATTATCTTCGAGACTCCTGGATCTAATCATGGCTTTCGATAATGGGTCGGGCTCAGGAAGGTCGAAGATCACAGAGCATACTCCACATCCTCCTATAGAGTCCTCGTCGCAAACGGGTGTACTCAGTGTATCCGTTCCGCTATAATGTTTACCTTTCCTGGGGTATACTTACTCATACCAAAATTCAAAAAGGTGCCCAAATTTTGACGTTAAGCACCTTTCGTCTTTATCTCTCGTTACAAGGTTATAAAGAAAGACAAGCTTTTTACGCCCTTAACCACCGCGCACCTGCTGGCTCAAAATATGGTCACAGAGGTAGCTCCAGTTATTAGTACTACTTCCATGCTTTTACTATAGACAAGACAAAAGTTTGACTGAACTGAAATGAACTGACCGGAAACTATTTTTGCATTGCTATTTTTGTACTCCGGCACGGCGTAACGAATTTATTTAAGCGTAATGAAAAACAAACAATTTTAGCCGTTAACGTTCATGAAATGCTCATGATTTTAGCAAGGATTCTATAACTTTTTACCTAGTTTCCTTGTGGTAATAACGTAATTACTAAACGTAAAATGGATATAAACAGAAACACATCCAACACTGACGGTAAGTCCGCTTTTTTATTTGTTACATTTAATTTTAAATAAGTCAACGCGTTGGTGCTGTGTTCATTTTGCATGTGCTTAGTTTAATTTGGTTTTTCAGAGTGTCTCGTAACAGCGCTCCAGATATTTGACTACTGCGGTGCCGATACCACCGGCACTTTGCATGTAGATGAACTCATGGATAAATGCGCTCCTTCTGTGAAAACAAATAAGTAAGTTTATTAAAATCGGTTGTGTTTTTGAACTCCAGTTCAGCTTAGGCATCATATTCTAAAACACTTAATTTTCACCGAATAAATGTAACATTTTCCATAATATGATTTCTATAATATTATAACGTAAAATGTTTTTTTCAGTGCTGAGTTCAGCTACTTGAAATCCCTCCTGGACCCAAACCAATGTAACCCGGAGATAAGTGTGTCCAAGCTTGCCAGTGCCTTAAATATGTTCAGTGACAGCCAGAGAAGCAAATTGGATTTGGATGAAAGGTAAATTTGTATACCACTTTTCTATTGAGCTTTTGTTGTGATTAGTGTATCATATTCAATCACATCTCCGAAGAGATTGTATTCATTGTTATTTGTTTAGTACAGCAAGTGGAAAAGGACAAATAGGGATACATAATAAACAGTATATTAAGGTCTGACCGAGATGTTGGTCTTGGTCTCCAGGGCTTGTAACCGGTTTTTGCCCCCATACATATAAACCGGTTTTCTTATCGTTCTTTCGTTTACTAATTTATGTTTAATAAGGCTATAAAATAATACGAAGTAATAACCTAAATACACTATGGAGGTCCACATAAAGAGTATAAAATAATTCTAAATATTTGGCTATTTCGGGGTTTTTTAAATTAACCGGTGACAAGCCCTGTTGGTCTCCACATGCTTGGCCAAAAATTATGCCCAGATATTGGTCTGGGCTGAAACCTCCAACCTTCTTGCCTGTGGCGAACTCAATTTATTTAAATTATAGCACACAGTTTACAGCAGTGAAGTAAGTTGAAGCAAAATAGAATGTCTGTCATAGCAAATGGAAGGAATAAAATGAAATTCATGTAGAAGGAAAATTATAGAAAAAAAAAGAAAACAGAGTTTCTGTCTTGCCTGCCAATGTATTATAATCTCTGTCACATTCTCTGCTGAAAAAAAAGTAGTCTCTGTCGGACCTTACATTATACCTACTTAGTGACATTTTCCTTATTTGGTGCTTGTGTAATGTGTATTCATCAGCTCTTTATTATAAGGGTGTAGTTGTGTTTAAGTAGTTTATCTCTTCAAATCATTTTTTTCTATACCTAGTTGCCAAAACTTTTTTGTTTTAATTCACCAAAAGTAGAGTATTTTTGGTATCCCATTGTTCATCAAATACATAATTCAGCACCATAAGCTTGTTTCTTGACACAAGCCTCTATCATCCAGAAAGTCCCAAAAAGTGTGAATGGACTTCAAATAGGTATAATTGAATGGTGTGATTCATAAGTCATTGCTTTTAATTATCTGTTTATCAACTAATGACCTCTATGACCGGGTTCATTGTCATTACTTGATCCATTGCTTGTCATAGTGTTTTCACATTCCTTTCAGCTTTAACTTGAAGATCAGTTCGGGACCACAAGATTCTGACTCCGGGATATCTAATGATGGTAACTATTTTAATGTATTTACAAGTACAAGGCAACTTGAAAGCCCTCAAGCACATCACATGCTGAGAATGAAAGAGACCTAACTCAATAATGTGAATTTGTGGGATTTCCCAAATATATTTTTCGAGTTAGGAGCCTACCTATTGTTCTCACCATGCAACACTTTTTAAGAAAATCTCTCAAATAAAATTATTAACATCCGAGGGCAAGTTGTCCACAAAATAGGAACAATTCCTAGACAATTAGTTTCTGTTGTAATGCACAAAGTGCTTTATAATTTCCTGTTCAAGTATGTATATATTGTGAACTATGTTATCCTATGTTTCCTGGGAGTTTGTGGTTTGTAATTAATACCAAAGTTGAGTCTGTGCAAGACTCATTGTAATTCGTAAGGGCCGTTACAGACATGCTGCATTTGAATGATAAACACTATGAAAACTGAAATAAAATAAATAAAATAAAAATGCAAACCAGCTGCATCTATACTGCACAGCTCTAATCGAAATTGCAGTTTGGTTGCAGTCCGTCTGTACCGGTCCTAATCCTCTGTTTTACCTCACAAATAAACTCAAATACCAGAATGCCAACAGGCGGTCCCGTGTAGTAATAACAGAAATAATTTAAGCAGGAGTACTTTATTTTTATATTCAGCTTCTTAGCTGAATAATAACATGCTATCCAAGGCCAGTATATCACCGTTTTTTACTGCAGACTATGAAATTGCCTATTATTAGAGTTATTAAATTAATATTCATCTACCAGGTTACCTGATCCTTGAGGAGCTGCAAAGCGAGCTCCGCGAGAAGTGTCACTTGGCGTCCCAGCTGCGCGACCAGCTGGAGTTCACGGACCGCCAGCACGAAGAGGCCTTCGCCGCCGTCGCCGCCGAGCGGGACTCGCTCAAGGCTCAGCTCGTTTTGTAAGTGTTCTCGATAGCGCAGTCCCTTATTGGCCCATCAGGATCTTTTGAGGGCCGATTTTTTAATCGTCAGTGATTTATTCTCCAAATTTTTGTTATTAATTTAGAATTTATTCCTTGAACAATGACTTAATCTGATGTCCAAGTCCATGTCCCAAGTACCTATCTGACCACAGTATCTTCTTATAAATTTTCACCCGTCCCTTTACCCCATTCAACCTACTTAGACCAACGAACGTAAAGTGCAAGTGCTACGTGCTACAACGACCTTTCCAGATTGGTGGATTCATGTCCATTTCAGCTCGCAGCTTTCAAATGAAAAGAAATTCTCAGACACCACAATTAATTTGTATTATTTGCAGTCTCCGCGACGAGAATGCGTCGCTTAGCCA
>OZ020279.1:12574401-12648962 GCA_963971205.1 Aethes cnicana | reverse complement strand
GGGGAGGCAGCGAGCAGGCGCTGGGCTCGCTGCGGCGCGAGCGGGACGAAGATACTTCGTCGTCCCTCATAGGCCTATGATCCTTCTTTTTTACTGTGTTCATTATATGTTCTGGAGGCTCATTTGTAATATTTCTGTTTTAGAATCAGACCCTCCAAGAGCTCCTTACCAAATCGAAGGAGGAATGCCACCGCATCAACGAGATGTACGCCAGCCGGCAGTCCTCGTTGCTGGAGCAGAACGAGGCTCTGCGAGCCGAGCACGCCGAGCTGGCCGCGCGCCTGCAGGACCAGGACGACCTGGTGCAGCACATGTTGAACGAGAAGGTAATGTAGAGATGTACGCCAGAGCATTCCCAGTAGGCAGTTTCGAAGCAATCTCCTCTTCATTGAGTTCAACTTCCAGCATCCGCTTAGTTTGAAAAGGGAGACCCTTTTCAAACTCTCTCTCGTCATCGTCTTTACGAGCTGCTGCGGCTCGGCTGAGTGGTCAACTGACAACTTATTTGGCATGCACCAGAAAAAAATACAACTTGAAACTTTAAGATTAAAGAACTCTGGCATAGTTATTTGTGTTCCTTTTTAACTGACTGCGCTAGAAGCTGGAAGAAAGGTTATTGTTATAGGGTGTATGTGTATGCATATTTTTTTGGCACACTCTAAAACCTAAACAACTTAGCTTGTGTGGTGTCAATAGGTTCGTCTTATTATTATGTCACTGGGTTTTCCGCATTAGTCGAGTAGACTACACCGACTGAGATGTCAAGTTTTCTTCTCTTGGTGGTCCCCAGGTGGTGCTGGAAATGGAACTGAAGGACGTGCTGAATCGCTCCAATCAGACGCAACTCCGCCTCGAGCGCTCCGTCGACGTCAGCTACACGGAGGACCAGATGCTCACTGCCCTCGACAGCCTCAACATGGACTCGCGGTTCTCTGCAGGTGACTAACTATTGGAACAGTCCTGACTCCGACCAGTCCCCGCTGTTCCACCGACGCCAGCCACACGAAGATTCCGACGCCGGCTACCAGACCAGATGTCCTGGACAGCCTCTAACATCGACTCGTCTGCAGCAACAGTCCTGGTCCTGTCCAGCTGGCGACGTCCAAGGGCAGATAACGATAACGCATTTACTGCAACAGCGTGAGTATAGGTATAGCACGACACAACTTAGAAGGCGCGCGGCGAAGCACTTAAGCAATCAACGCAGTCTATTATTGCTTAATCCACGCATCTTCTAAGTTTTGTAAACCTGTACTCCAGATGTTGCTGGTGCTGACAAATTTAAACGCATCTGTTCGTGTGTTTAATCTGGAAACCTCGTTTAAACTGCTCCACAATCACTAAGTACATCGAAAAAGTGCTCTATACTGTAAATAACTCATTCACATTCTCCAGTGCAATCAATGATTTGTTCAATTCCTCCATGACCCGACAGTTCATTAATTGGTTTGATCAGTTATTACACAAGTAGGCGTAACCATAACAGTCGGATGGCTTTAAAGGCATCAACATCCTTCTTTACACACAACCCTGCATTCTGGGAGCACGGAAGTGCCCTCGCCAAGACGAGTTGTCTTTTTTTCTCACTATCCATCAAATAAGATTATTATTACTTCACTAATTCACTAAATCATATTTCCCTCAATAGATAATCATGTGTTAGACGAAGAAGCGTTTCTGAAACAGCTGAAAGAGGAGCACGGGCGCGCTTCAAACCTATCTCTCTTCGACGAAATCCGACTCAGTTTCTGCAACGTTTCCAGAACAGAACTGCCCCCCAACCTGTCCACGTCACACTCACAGATGCTAGACCTCAACGACGCTTGCGACAGATCCGCACAGACCTTAGACCTCTCCAGGGCAGCAATAGGAACACAAACAGACACGCCCGACGATCTACAATGTGAACATCACGAAATGTGCATGGACTACGATAAACTTAAGGATAAAGTAGCCAAGCTACAATTCGATCTTAAGCTCTCCAACAACAAAGTTGAAATTCTAAAGACGGATCAAATCCGCTACGAAGGGAACTTAAATGTAATGCAAAAATGTGTCGAAGGATTCAACGTCGAGACTACGGCGCGTGCGATGCAAACAGAACTGGTAGAGAAATGCCACGATTGCGTTGAAAAAACCGTAGAATACGATAAGCAAAAAGATAGAAACTTCAAATTAAATATAGATCTAAGGAAATCTAGGCTTACGATCTCTAACTTGGAAACGAAAGTGTCGAAGTATGAAACTAATCTAAAAATGTTACAGCAGCAAGTCGACAGTTGCAACGTGGAAAAAAATTTAATAGCGACGCAGACCGATACTCTAATCCAAACTGATCCTTCTACTAATAACAATAACGTCGATAACTGCGGCTACTGCGCCAGCAAATGTCTCAACTGCCAGAAACTTGAAGAATGCGGAGATAAATTGAAACATGAAGTCTCTGAAGCTAACCACAAAATAAATGAAATGCATAAAGCTGTAGACAAATATGAGAACACGTTGGATAATTTGCAGAGATACGTGGACGAAGGTATAGATAGGAACAAATTCCTCGAGGCCATATCTGATGACTTGCAAACTAAACTAGAAATATTGGAGACTGCTTGTCAGACGCAGAAGGATAAGTTTGAGCGTTTAACGTGTGAATCGTGCGCTGCCGACTGTCAGACCGATGAATGTGGTAAATGCGATCATGTCACTTAGTAGTTTGTGTTGTCCAACTTAGTTTTGTGACGTAATCTATGTTGGTGATGGCTGGTATCAATCTTGTAATAGTACGTTACAGACCTAGGGTGGTGAGTTTGTAAATGTCCCAGATCGCAGGTTTCTGCCATAAATATGCGATCTGGGGCTTTACGAATTACCGCCCGTGGTTTGTCAAAAATTTTACGTTCTGCCTTGGCCAAGAAGTGAGATTTTCTCTCCGCGTAGCGGGCAGAAAATCCCACTTTACGGCCAAGGGTGATGTAACAGTAGTTTGTCCAAGTAGAATGTAATTAGGTTTAGGTACATGCCATTTGAGTATAAGTGGTAGAACCGTAGAGTCGAAAAGAATCTAGTGAAGATCACAGAAAGAGCATGCCATCTTCACCTGGTTTTTTGTAGTCATATTTTATCTCTAAGTATATGTATTTAAATATCCATAGCTAATCGCAGTTAGTATTAGCGGCAGTATAGTAACAGATCAGCCGTATTCTAGAACTACGGTATGTTCCAGATGTGGCGTCCGTGAGTACTCAGGCCGAGGCTGCGTGCGCGCAGTGTGACAAACGCAACGCCGTCGTGCCGCACCGCAGCTTCCGCAGACTTCTATGGTGAGTGATCGCGCCGTGTTTATACAAAACGAATAAAATTGAAAACCTAGACCTAGTGTGAAACCAACGTTTAACATCTGAGAGAGTATATTTTTTTTAAATTCGGGATCGTTTATTTACTTCAAAATTAGGTACATTATGTGGACGATTTAATCATTTTAATAAGGTTGGCATTCGTCTGATTTTGTTATCACTTATGTATTTTGTAAATACATATACATTCTGATAAAACTATGTATGGAAAATGTAGTCGAATAAAACTTTTAAATAAAGAATAGAAACTGCCAAAGTTTAGTAGATTATTGTTATTGCCTTGGGTTGGTGTACTTGAAACCAACATCGTAGTTTTTCAGAGTTTGAAAGTGGTTTGCTATTTTTTTTATGGAGTAGTAAATAAAACCTAGTATTTAAAACCTAAAATTCATTTTATTCTCTAGTTTGAAGCCTTAGAAATGTTTTACAATGGCATAGTATTTTCACATATTTGTGTGTCTATTTAAATCATAATATGCCTATACATATGAACTGACTGAAATGACACGCCAGCTTCAGACAGTGTGTAGGTAATAGACTCACTTCCTCCTTTTATATATATATATATATATCTCCACTAGCTCCCGCGACTTCTCCCGCGTGGAATTCGGTTACCGCGTTCCCGCGGGAACTATGTGTTTTTCCGTGATAAAAAGTACTAAGTAAACAGTCCTTTCCCGGGACTCCCTATCTCCATACCAAATTTCATCTAAATCGGTCCAGCGGTTGGAGCGTGAAGAGGTTACAAACACACAGACAGACAGACAGAAAGAAATAAAGAGTTACTTTCGCATTTATAATATTACTAGCTTCTACCCGCGACTTCGCCCGACTGGATTTCGGTTATCGCGCTCCCGCGGGAACTATATAAAGTAGCCTAAGTCCTTTCCTGGGACCCCAACTATCTCCATGCCAAATTTCATCTCAATCGGTCCAGCTGTTGAAGCGTGAAGAGGTAACAGACAGGCAGACAGAGTTACTTTCACATTAATAATATTATAGTATGGATTGTGGACCAAGATTTATTTATTTATCCAAGCTTCCGTCGCGCCCTCCACAACCCCCGTTCTCTACTTTGCAGTCTCTAATTGCAGGGAGTCCCTCAGAAGCCTGTTCCAAGGGTTCGCAGTCCTCTGCTTCCTGTGCGCCCTGTCGGTGCTGTACGGAGTGACGCGGCGCGCCGTGCGCTGCCACCGCGACGCCGTGCCCTGGCGCTGGCTCGACGCGCAGGACCTCGTGGACATGCTGCTGAGGATAGACTACGTGGCTGACGTCCCCATGTGACTCCATGCTCGCTCCGGCTCCACCCAACCCGCTTGCAACAAGGGTCAGCGAACCAAGCGACCGCTAACGAACAAACTGTGGATTCCCATCTGCTAACTCTTGATCGGTGCAGGCTTGCATGCATTGAGGAATGGATGAGTAAATTGTTTGACGCGCTGACAAGATCTAAATTGGCTTTCTTTAAACAGTGCTTAAACGAAAACTATTTGAATTTGTAAGGCGAGAAAAATATATGTTAATATTCATTATTTACTTGAAAAATTTGCTGTTTCATAAATAGGATACCATGATATCGCTTCGATGAAAAAAAAAATCGTGAAATTATGTCTTTTAATCCTATTTAAACGGTTCTTTATGTTTAATTTTTTAACGCAGATGTCTATAATTAAATACACTATTCTATAATACTTATAGTAAAAAGTTTGCTGTTTTATATTGTTCATGCAATGTGGATTTTTTTAATTTTCACTTTTCTTATATTTTACGTATATCGCCCACTTGCCGCGATGTTGTTCCTCGCTCCCTCCAATGCAAACAGACATTGTCCGCTGAGACAGTTGCATGCCTCGATTGCACAAGGTCATTAGCTCTTGTCAGCGCCTTAAAGTCGAAGCCTCTAAATTGAATTGTAACTTTGTTGTGATAGATAAAATAATTCTATGAGTCCATGTGTACGTATTTTAAGCGCGCAGTGAACTGTGAACTGTGTGGTCTAAGATCTGCGTTAACAATAACCTTCACCCATCTAATCTGTTAAGTCGATTAAAAGTAATAATGCATCATCAAATTCAGTATGATAATGAATACATAGCGTCGGCTAAAAATATCCAAGCTGAAAAAAAACTTTATATTTTAAACATGCACTTGAGTTCACCAGAGACAAGGTAAATTATATTAGACTGTCAAGCTCCCTACATTACGGCGTACATCGGAAATAGCCAGGGCGCTTCAACTTTTCATATTTCGCCTTTACAGCGCCATCTACACTCAACAGCAATTAAAACGGGTCACTTTGTATGGAAAATCCTATGCAGTGCCCCGTTTTCATTGCTGTGGAGTGTAGATGGTCCTCATGGGGTTCAATCTCTTCTTTACCGTTACACTAGAGGCCAAGTTCTAGTCTGCCATATCCTATTACATAGCGTCAGAAAAATATCGATTCCATATTCTCCGGACGCTTTGATGGTCTCAATAGGGATTACATCTCTACCTACAGCTTTCCCGTTTTTCAGATGAGCAGTGAGCACGAATTTCATCTCTGAGAATGCTTGGCTCAAGGTTTTCAAAATCAGGCGTCCGAAAGGAAATTACGCGAGTGTCTTCAAACAGAGACTGACAGTACTGTTTCCATGTTTCGGCAATTGTGTCTAATTCAGTCACTGTTTCACCATTAAAGTTCTCAATAGCCCAAGTTCGGGATGATAAGGTTTTTGTAATAGAATAGAATAGATTTTCTGATGAAGGTCTCTAGTTTCATACTTATTTGCATGCACTTCGGCATACACATTCTGAAGATGGGCATTGCGATCGCGCCTGCATGCTTCTTGTATTCGAGCAGACTTAGCATTTAAACTCCTTACATCCGCAACCAAAGCCTTCATAGTTCGCCTTTCTTCTACAAGGGCCAAAGTCGCGTGACTCATCCGAAGTTGTAGTTTGTGACTATCATCAGGTAGCTTGGATGTGGTAACAGCTTTTCTAATTAGTTCCCTTGCCTGACTCCATAGTTGATCGGGAGAAGCTATATGCGGTTTTTGAAGAAGTCCACTGTTTCCAGTTATGTTCCAAAGCAGACAAAAACATGGGTTCTTTTGGTTCTGTCAGGCTTCCTAGCTTCAGTAAGTTTCAATTTTACGAACAGAAGTTGATGGTCTGATCCACAATCAGCCCTAGGCAAGGTATGAGCGTTCCTGATTTATGTTTTCCACCTGGATCCAATGATGTAGTCGATTTGATTTCGATGGTTGCCGTCTGGTGACGTTCAAGTATATATCCTCTTTGGGTGGTTTTTGAAGAAACTTTTTGCTATCACCAAGTTGTTTTCTGCGGCAAATTTTATTAATGGCTCAAGAGAGCGATTGAAAAAATTGAGGAAAATTGGGATTAGGATAGCGAAATGAAAGATCATTTCGCTATCCTAATCCCAATTTTCCTGCGCAATGGCTTAGCAAATTTATATGCAGGCTACCTAGGCAGCGCCATCTATGATCGCATTTAACACTTATTTCGGGCGTACGCTGATTTGTTTGAAGGTTGCCTTCTAGGTTCACCTTATTTTTATATAGTTTCACATATAAATTGATTAACATTCGAAAGTAGGAAGCCTATAGAATATTCAAACGTAGGGTTGTCTTTGTTTCCTGGCGTAACTACTGAATTGGTATGTATGAACATGTAATTTTATGTTTATTTGCTGTGTGCATAGCGTGTGGCTGAGGAACGCTGCTCAATATTTTGGTGTTAACTACAAACTGGTATACATCAGAATGTATAAATCCACATGTCATTATATTTTATTGCTGACTTTCTTGATTCTTTTTCCAGTAAATTTATATCAACGCCTCCAATGCCAGCAGCTTCTTGTATCAAGATTAAACATCTATAGTTAATACAGGCTACTCACTAATTAACTTTATCCTAGTTTGTCGACCTTCTGTGTTCTTCATTACGCAGATAAAACATCGCAATATCTCTGTTCCTATTAGAATGACCGATAGTCAAATAGATAGCTTGCCCCGGGTGGGCCTTTAAAATGTCTTTATATTAAACATGTTGCACATTTATTTTGTAAACGTAGTATACTTTCAATGCATGTTATACAATTTAATTGACATTTTTGTACTATTATTATAATGTTCTAATTAAAACACTGCCCTTTGTACACAAGGTGAATGTGATTATACTGATTGTTTATCTACTAATTCATAAAACAATTAATTTCTCTTAATTTTTTTTTATTTTTATTTTATTTGAACACTTGTCTCGTTCGGAATTTGTCCATAAAGACAGTTCCAAATTGTAATTTTATAGATTTTGAATTTAATAAATTCTGTGATAAATCAGTGCCAGTACATATAAAAATTCAATTTTGTACGAAAACGATGAAAAAATAAGTCTGCATTATATATTTTAATATCAGTTGACATAGCAATAAATATTCTACTTACCATTAGATATAATTTTAATTTTAAATATTTTTAGTATAACTGCCAAATATATTCGGATAGTCGTGAATTACAAATTTTAAGAATTATCTTATACGCAGGTTAACTTAAGGGTTATTCTCTTTATAGTGATGTAGTACGCAAGATATATTCAATTCAAAGTGTATTAGAAAACAAGTCGGCTAAGTCAGCATTTTGAGATGCTATATTTTTTTTTTAATTCGTCGATCAAAGACCGTAACCGTTAAGTTATACCTTAGACTAGTTAAATTTTAACGTAAGTTTAATATTAAGTTTTCGTTAAGGCGACGCATCGGTGAACTATCACTCCAATTCAGCCCATACAAATCCCTCGTATTCCATCGAAAATGTACCGCGGCGTTAGTAGTCTTGAAAGGTCGTAAGGGACAAATCAGTTTTTGTTTGACGTTTAATTAAAAACTAAAACATAGCAAGACTACTAACATTTTGTAGTTGATATTTTCATGAATTGAAATAAAAATGGAATCTTCAGTCCGTCACGTTCGTTAAAATGAAAATCTATGTTTTTGAAGAGGTCTTTGCGATATTTTTTCTCTGCTATGAAAGTTGCCCAACCAATCACAAAAGTAATCTAACAAATTGAAGTCAGAGATATAAAGAATACAACATAAAAAATATCGTTTTCTTAAGTACCATGACTGATGAGAAAATTTGTAATCCATATCAGCTTTATTTCCGATGCGTCGTCGTGTTAATAAAGGACCATGGAACAAACAATATGAGAATTTGAGAATAACTACATCCGCACTTACTCCAATATAAACTACTTGCCGTTTGCCCGCGACTTCGTCCCGCGTAGACTTGAATTTGCGTACCCGATGATACTATACATATAGACAAGACAGTTATAGCTATAGAAGTATTGAAAAATTGGTTTGACCCGTGGAAATATCGGGATAAGAAGTATCCTATATTATTGCCCGGGTCTCAAACTATCTCCATACCAAATTTCATCCAAATCGGTCCACTCTGTACGACGTGAAGAAAGGACAAACAAACACCTTTCAAATATTTAATATTAGTATGGACTAAACCTTTCCGGATATTTTTTACTGTTTAAAATACGTGAAATATTAATTACTTATTGCATTTTATTTGGAAGTCTGCCGTGTTGTTCCATTGAGTAGAAATGTAAAGTTTTAACAAAGCATTTATCGGTGCATTTACTGCGGATCTAGTTTTAAAAATTATAAGACATGTAATTAGAGTTGTGCAATTGTATATCTTTATAACATTTTGTAACTTGAGAACCAGTTTTGAAGTCACTGAATGTTGTAATAATTATTGTATGTAATTATTTTAATTTATATAATAAACGAATCTCATTAATATTCGTTTTATTTTTATCATCTATAATTTCTCATTCTCAGGTTAGTTTCAGTTTTTCGGTATTGCCATTCATTAATTAAAGTCGATGCGTTGTTTAGTTTTCGGTATCTTGCCTGAGGGGCACGGCCGTGCCCCGTATGTACGCACACCTTACGCACACCGAGAACTGCGCATCGATTTTAATAATCCAAAATCAATGCGCATATAATAAGGTAACCATAATCCCGTATCCCTTTACAAAAGGAGCGCGCATTGTCCGCTTTTGTGTGCCACATAAAAGACGCTCAAGGTGCCAGGCACGGCACACTGAGAAGGGTCCGCGCAAGTTTTTCCCACAGGGCGGTCAAGGTGATTGGCCATTTTTTGAACCTTTATAGGCAGATGAAGGCAATAATAACACGAATTGTACTTCCTGCACTACTTTTATTTCCGGGCTTGATGATTATACATTTTCTTTTGAACAATATAAGACAAAACAGGTACGGAGCGCGCGCAGGCGTCTCTTGCAGTTGCTTACTTTACCACAGACTCTCCTCTTAGAATACAGGGGAACGATATCGTGCCGGCCGTTGAACGGGACGGCCGGACCGTGTAGGGCGAGTGACAGCCATTCGCTCTTGGGGTTGCCGTGCTATATGCTCCCCCTCCAAGTCACCAGATTGACCCGATGGTGGCTTGGCAGGACGTCCTTTCTTACGGGAGTGCTCTACCACAGAGGCAGGGCCTACGTACGGAGTCAACGCGCTGGCATGGTACTTACCCTTGACTTGACCGTTTTTGTCACTAACTTCGTATGAAGTGGGAGATATTACTTGGGAAATCTGATAGGGTCCCTCTCGTCTCGGTGCAAATTTACTAGTGAAACCCTTCGCGGCGTTACTCTGAAAATGGGTCTCCACGAGGACAAGGTCACCAGATTGATAATCAGGCGCAGGACGATACCCTTTATCGGCATAAGCTTTACGCTTATCCTGCTCGTCTTCAATTCGCCACTTAACCTCTTGAAGCGTAGTCGCGAATCTTGTGAGATATGGGGTTATCTGAGGCACGAAGGTTTCACTTTGGACAACGGTTCTTAAATCCGACTGGACATCCAAAGGAGAACGCAGTTCTCGGGCGAACGTTAAGAAAGCCGCCGTTTTCCCTGTACCCTGATTGTTTGCCGTGTTCAACGCGAAACGCACAGCTGGTAATTGCTCTGGCCATCCTCGATGGTCCGCGGTGAGTAACATAGACAACATCTGCTTCATGTCTTTGTTTTTCCTCTCTGCAGGATTGGCCTGCGGATGGTAAACAGGTATGAGGTTCTGTTGTATGCCGAGTACATACATCAATTTCTGCATTATAGCAGAAACGAACTGTGTTCCATTATCTGATATTACTCTGCGAGGGAACCCATACCTCAAAAACACTTCTTCCAATAGGATTTTAGCACAGACTTCTGCTGTGGCCTCAACAAGTGGGAAAACCTCCACCCATCTACTGGCAGTGTCTTCTATTAAAAATATCCATCTTTCTCCATTTGCCCCTTCTGGGAGAGGACCAAATAGGTCTATAGCCATAACCTCCATTCGTTGTTGAACCACTGGGGTCTGCAATAACCCTGCGGGTTTTAGATTTGACGGCTTGAATGCCTGACATAGATCGCACGATTTGATGTACTTGGCCACGTACTGCCTCATATTCCTAAAGTAGTATCGCTTCTGGATCTTCTTCATGGTGCGCTCTAAACCAAGATGTCCCGCCGTTGGAGCATCGTGTAAGTTCTTCATAATCTCTTCTCGCATAGAGGCAGGGACAACCAACTGTGGTTCATCGATGTCGTCATCGTCGTCCTGATGATCCATTCTGTATAACACCCCTTGAGACATGTAATATCCGCGATCTGACCATTTGGCACTCGCTTCGGCCGAGTCTTCTTCGAAGTTCTTAATAATATCCTTTATTTCAGGATCTTCAAGTTGAGCGTTCCGGATTTCTTCAGACCCGCGATGAGGTAAGTCAACACTTACTGGACAAACTGAGCACGATGAGCTGGCAACCGAAACCTGGGAAGCGTCGCATACTGGTCTACTCAGGGTGTCTGCAACGACGTTCGCTCTGCCTGGTGTGTATTCCACCTCCAGGTTGAAGGCTTGGATCTTCATAGCCCAGCGGGCTAACCGGCCGCTGGGAGTCTTTAAAGATAATAACCATTTCAATGGCTGGTGGTCCGTAACAACGCGCACCCGCGCTCCTTCCAAATACCCTCGAAACTTTTCTAGGGCCCATACCACCGCCAATGCCTCGCGTTCAGTTGTGTGGTAATTTCGCTCCGCAGAGGTTAATAACCTGCTGGCATACTCAATCGGCCTCTCTTCCCGAGGACCGTCGCCCTGCATGAGTACCGCCCCCAGAGCATATGCGCTTGCGTCTGTTCGTAACACGAAAGGTTTCTCAAAATCCGGCTGTTTAAGAATCGGGCTAGTGGCCAATCGATGCTTGAGCTCCTCAAAAGCACCCTGCTGTCCTTCTTCCCACTGCCAAGATCGATTCTTCCTCGTCAGCTCAGTAAGTGGTTGAGCTACTGCCGAAAACTGTGGAATGAATTTTCGGAACCACGAGCAGGTCTGCAAGAAGGTCCTCAACTCCTTGATATTCGTCGGCGGCTTCATTTCCAGCACGGCGTGTACCTTGTCGGGGTCCGATTCGATGCCACGTGCTGACAGCACGTGTCCCAGGTAAGTGACTCTTTCTCTTGCAAATACACATTTATCTCTGTTTGCTTTCAGGTTAAACACGCGCAGCCTATCGAAGACTTGCTGGAGATCACGCAGATGAGCATCTAGGTTGTCTGAGATGACAAGAAGATCATCCAGGTAAGCTACTACGCTGACATCCTTCAGTCCTGCCCTTAGACGATCCATCATGCGTTGGAATGTTGCTGGGGAATTCTTGAGGCCAAACGGCATGCGCTTGAACTGATACGTTCCGTAAGGTGTTATAAAAGCCGTTTTTGGTCTGTCCTCTACAGCCACATCAATCTGCCAATAACCTGATTTTAAATCAATAGTGGACATTACACTGTTAGCCTTCGTTGATTGAACGAGATCGTCAATCAGAGGAAGCGGATACTGATCAGATCGAGTCACCTGATTCAATTTTCGGTAGTCCACGCAGAACCGGACCTCTCCGTTCTTCTTTGGTACCAGTACTACCGGCGAAGCCCATTCGGACTCTGCTTCCTCAATTACGTCTTCTTCTAACATCTTGTCCAACTCTCGACGTATAATCTCCTTCTTTGCCGGCGTGACTCGGTACGGTGGTCCTGCAATCGGGGAAGCATTGCCCGTATCAATGCGATGAACTGCAAACTGTGTGGTCCCTCCCCCTGGTTCGAAGATGTCGCTATTTCGATCCAGTAGTGAAGCAAGTCGTTCCCGTTCGTCTGACACCAACTGTGCCCCCTCGTCCTCGCGGAGACCCACAGACGATAAAACGAGACTAGACTGACCCTCGAATCGCATCAGTTTTGGTTCGCGATCACCTTTAATATACCACGTACGTGTAGAATAGTCGAGCACCATGCCAACGTCGTTGATGAAATTCATCCCTAATAAAGTTTCAGTAGCTTGAGGCAACATCACAAAGCATACCTCCACTATCTCTCGCCCTACATTGACGTTAACGCGAGTTACATCCACTTGTTCGCTGCCGGTACGCCCGTCAGCATATTTTAGGTCCGTCACAACACTTTCAAAATGATGACCATTCTTTTCTAAGACGCTGCGTAAACTAACACTACCTATGGAATGTTCAGCTCCGGTGTCCACTAAAACACTACCGGTTTCACCGCAAACTTTAATATCAATTTTAAAACGCTTTCTAGGGTCCATCATTTTACTACCACTGATAGCTCGAACGGACTGAAACGACGATGATGACGATGCTGGCTTACTGGTGGACTGTCCCTCCTTACAGGTCGGACACCTGGATCGTATCACACCAGGTGTGCCACATCCAAAACAGGTTATCTCCGGATGGTTTTCTGGCTTAGCCTCTTCCTTCACCTTCGGTTTCTCTGAAGTAATTTTAGGTGTCTTCAGTAACTTTTGACATGACTCTTTCATGTGGCCAAACATCTTACAGTATCCACAGCGTGGTCTTAACTTTGCACCATGGCCAGAACTAGTTGAAGTAGCCGTAGCGGGAGCTGAAGATGTAGCACTCGACTGCGTCGAGGAGTGGGAAGAACTGGCAGGCGTTGACTTCCGCATTATAGTCCGACCTTCCTCAAAAATGTCTTCGACTCTCCGTGCCATTATCAAGAGTTCTGTGAAAGTATTGAAATCTGTCCTTGGAATCTTCTCTCGGACTCTTCTATGAAGTAGCCCATAAACCATATCAATCTGTACAGTTTCTGACAGAGTACAAGGGGGCAATTGTGCAAGCAGAGCTCTACACTTACTTACAAAGATGTCAGTTACTTCTTCCCCTTGTTCTGTACTAAATAGCTCCCGATAAACACGATGTGGTGGTAGCCGTGGACCATATGTACTTCGAAGGAGTGTAATTGCCTCTTCCCATGTCTCGACGGAGTGTTTAACCCCTTGCCACCATGTAGCGGCCAAGTCGGTAAGTAACATGGGCAAACCACGCAAGGCAATAGTGTCTTCCATGCTGACACAGTCCTTATAAACCTGGATGGCTTCAATAAATGCTACCACATTTGAAGACTTTCGTCCATCGAACCGTGCTGTACACGTAGCAAAATTACTGTTAGCATTTGATGTTGGTAGACGCATCATTCCCATAATCATGGCCAGCTGTTGGTCTGTCATGATGAGTGGTGTGGGCGCCGCGGCTCCAGCCGGCGGCGCCTGCGCAGATTGTGATGATTCAGCAGGTGTTGGTACACCCTGCACCTCTGGAGGCACCTGCTGGTCGGTCCCTGAAAGTGAGTCCGTCTCACCCATGTCAGCATCAACCCCTGGTCTTTGCTGATTAGAACCCAAAGCACCATTTCTCGTAAGCACCATTGTTAATAAAGCACTATGACAGGCCAATAACAAAAAATGTACACCCAAAACCGTCTTTTAAAACAAGTCCACACACAACAAACTAAAGCAAAAGCAAACGAGTCAAAATATATAAATTGTTAGTCCACAGCTCTTTATGCTAGCACTGATTAAAAATACAAAACAGCAATTGTGTCCATGTCACATAAAAACAACAAAAATATTCATCAAGTAAAATGAAAGTTCCACTTGACAATGTCTATTCTTAAAATCACTGGAAGTAGCCGCACAAATAAGAAATTGTCTATATGTTAAACCACAATAGCATTTTAGCACAGAGTAAAAGTTCACAAATTGTCTTTGTCCATTGAGATTCACAGTTACAAGAATAAACAAAACTATGCTAGCTACTTATCGTCCCTTTTAGGCAGTAGTGATGTACAAGCAGGCAATCACTCCCGCTGGAGTGTGGCGGCCTGGCCTGCCTGGCAGGCAGTGCACGCACGCGTCAGCGAGCGATCTCAGCGCGACGGGTTAGAGCCAGCCGTCTGAGGCCTGACAATAGGTTAGCGCCGGCCGTCGTCGGCCTGGCGAACAGGAACCACAAGTACACTTCACTAATAGACCTAAATAACGCCGCGGTACCGCGAAAAAGTCTACCGATGTACACGAAACCCAAATCACAATATTCACGGGCACTGTACCGTTATACGTTAAAGATGTTCACATCTAACCACTGTTCGACCTATAATACACCGCACTCGTAACAGCTAACTACCTATATTTAATTTATACAGAGTTTATTTCAAAAGTTTGTTCTAACAACACCAATAAGTTATGAAAAATCCTAAGTTACAAATCGGCGTCGGTTTTTTTACGAGTCTGAATGAAACGTCACTTGTCACTCTTGTTAGTGTCAATTCCTGGCGCGATTTCGATTCGTTCACTTATGGCGTGGTCATTCGCTACTATTTGCGAGCGTGCAAAACTAAACCTTATATCCTAAACAATACGGATCACTAAATAAAGGTTAGAAAATTTACACAACGAAACACGAGGTTAAATAAGTTTGAAATACTGAATAGGGCACATTAAACACTTAAATACGATTGTCTAGCATCACAGGTAACAACCAAGGGCGTCGTAATAGTTCGGCATACTCGCACTCGCGGATTAAAATGCCTGAATACCTGACCAACAGGTACTATTTACGGACACGTTTGTCACTTGTTTCTAGATGTTTAAACAAATCGTTCTTGTAAGCCACTATTTGCACAAACTTCTTCTGTTGTAGTTACACACGGATACACTGCGAGTCCAAGAAAATGTTCATCAAGCCCACACGTTGGGCAGCCATTTATAGGCAGATGAAGGCAATAATAACACGAATTGTACTTCCTGCACTACTTTTATTTCCGGGCTTGATGATTATACATTTTCTTTTGAACAATATAAGACAAAACAGGTACGGAGCGCGCGCAGGCGTCTCTTGCAGTTGCTTACTTTACCACAGACTCTCCTCTTAGAATACAGGGGAACGATATCGTGCCGGCCGTTGAACGGGACGGCCGGACCGTGTAGGGCGAGTGACAGCCATTCGCTCTTGGGGTTGCCGTGCTATACCTTTCGATTTTTAGCAATATTGTATTTTTTTTTTAGTCAGGAGTACGAATTTGGAACTTATATTTTGCACGATATCGCTGTGCGCGTATGTCGGTGCTGGGAGATAGCAAAACGATCGCCGCGTGTGACGTGACGAGATAGGGAATTTCAGACGACATAAATATGGATTTAACGGACGTTGACTTCTTGATACTTCGGCCCATGCCTGTCATTTCATCCGTTCTTTTCCTCTCACTCTGAGACTCATAACTTAAGTTAGGTAAAAGCCGTTTACATCACCCTTGGCCGTAAAGTGGGACTTTCTGCCCGCTACGCGGAGAGAAAATCTCACTTCTTGGCCAAGGCAAGACGTAAAACTTTTGACAAACCACGGGCGGTAATTCGTAAAGCCCCAGATCGGATATTAATGGCCCTCACCTTCGGTTCGGGCCACAGAAACCTGCGATCTGTGACATTTACGAATTCACCACCCTAGGTCTGTAATGTACTATTATTCCCCTCGCAAATTTTAATCACAGTGGTTAGTTCCAGTGATTGGTTCCTACTTCCATGTTATTTTTACGTGACAGCTATTGTCAAAGATGACTTCCCTCCGCGTATTCCATCGAAAATGTACCGCGGCGTTAGCTCATCTTGAAAGGTAGTAAGCGCCCAATCAATTTTGACGTTTAATTATAAAACGTACCCCAAAACTGTACTAACATTTCGTAGTTCATGTTTGCTATGCTTATCAAAAATGCGACGTACCGTTTACAGAGATCTATTAAAAAGTTGGCCTATCGCCATTTGATAAACGGCCACTCGCCCCTTACACACAGAAATGAGCCTAAATTTTTAGAAAATAAAGGGCAAAATCGAATGCAACCCACTTCCCGTTGCACACCTGTCGCGTAACCGTGGGAATGTGACCATGTAGAACCGGGAAGGTAACCCTCAACGCAGCCATACAGTTTATTGAAAATTATTTCCTTTTAAAAGGTCTATTTTTGATTGTGTTTAATGTTTCATAAGTTTAAAATGAATTTTTCTCTCATCGCTTTCCAACAGATGAGATATACACCTAGAGGTCAATCACCCTGTTCGCATGGTTAATTCAGACTGTCATTGCCGATTTTAACAAGCATGGTCTTAGAAAACAAGGTCTGCCGATCCGGGTGACCTATCACCCTTACGTCAAAGTCGAGTTGCCACTTTATCGCAATAAAACAAAAATGGAGGAAATATTTGCTGCCGTTATAATGCAATAGTACATTACAGACCTAGGGTGGTGAATTCGTAAATGTACCAGATCGCAGGTTTCCATAAATATGCGATCTGGGGCTTTACGAATTACCGCCCGTGGTTTGTCAAACGTTTTACGTCTTGCCTTGGCCAAGAAGTGAGATTTTCTCTCCGCGTAGCGGGCAGAAAATCACACTTTACGGCTATGGATGACGTAAAATAAATTATTTGCGCATTACAATTGTCATTTACTTGTTTAAAACACAAAATAAGTCAAGTTAAAAACAAATGAACGTAATAATTTAACGAAACACACAGGATACATGGGGGGGTCGGGGATTTTTTTAATACACTACTTGCAACACACAGCATTGCGAATGACGTAAAGGGTGACACCCACTACAACAGAATACCGATACCTGTCGAAGTATATTATTGTATCATGAACATAAGTAGGTATGTTCACCAGGCATGGGGCCAGAAAGTTCTGGACTGGCGTCCGCGAACCAGTAGACGAGCTGTCGGTAGGCTTCCAACAAGATGGAGTGACGACCTTGTAAAGCTCGCGGGAACGCGGTGGATACGAGAGGCACATGAAAGGTCTGAGTGGCGCGCCTTGTGGGAGGCCTATGTCTAGCAGTGGACGTCTGTCGGCTAAGGTGAGGTATGTTCAGCTTCAAGACACGTACCGGCTGAACTAAGAGCGTTATTTGTAGATAATTTAATTAGCTTTAATATGATGGCAGAGAGCCTTTAAAAGTATTGTATGTTACTGTAGATAATAAGGCCTCAAAACACTCGTGCGATATTATTATGAAACTCGCCTGGCGGCTCGTTTCATAACCCCACTCGTGTTTTAAGGACCTTTATTATGTAGCAGTTACATAAACTACTACTTAGTATCTACCTACAGTCAGCACGCGGACTGTGAACGCTTCGTTCATTAACTTGAAATAATACACCTATAACTTCTGCCCGCGACTTCGGCGGCCTGGAATTCGGTTATCGCGCTCCCGCGGGAACTATGCGCTTTTCCGGGATAAAAAGTAGCCTATGTTCTTTCCCGAGACTCCAACTATCTCCATACCAAATTTCATCCAAATCCGTCCAGCGGTTGAAGCGTGAAGAGGTAACAGACAGACAGACAAAGTTACTTTCGCATTTATAATATTAATATGGATGCTTTACCTATAATAAAATTAACACCTTGAATTTTCCTTGCACATTTTCCCCGTCAGAAGCCCTTGCACTGTCACAAGTTTTTTTTAAATAAGTAGGTACTTACTAACTTACCTACTTTCTAAGTCAGCCGCAACAAATTCCTGCAGAGTCAATAATTCCCAGATTATTAAGTGGAGATCTCCAAATATTGATGGATCACCAACAATAGGGTTTTTGCCGCATCCGGCCGACCCGGAAACGTCGGATGTTGCTCTTTTTTTTTCTCCACCCACTCAATAAAAACGAGTTGGTTTGAGATGTTTTTATCATCCCACACGGACACCTGTCCGTGTGGGAAAAGATTTGAGGATGCTGAAAAAATTATACTTTCTTACATTAATTTCGACGATTAAGCGTTCTTATTGGAATTGTGGCGTTTTTTTTAAAGCGTGGGAATAAACATTGTTACGTATAGCTTGCAGGGTGTCATGTGACATGTGTGTACCTAGACCACAGCCTAGACTTTAAAAAAATACTCAACACCTTTTGTAACGCTAAAGACTCAATGGGGACTATCGTTTCTTTGCTCACCAGTTGGCGCCACTGTTGACTAAGGTCCAGGAGGGATGTGGCTCGTTCCCGCTACCGTATACATACTTCACTTCTACAAATTCACTTCGCAAATTTCGCCTTCGCCTTATTAGTTAAGATTTAAGACTGAATATTGTACAATTGGTGCACAATTTTAAACATCATATTTACAAAATGAACATTGCGTCTACCAGTCACACTATTGCTTTGATTAGAAAGTTCAAATTCGTATCTACAATTTACTGCGGGGTTGTGGAAAGGATTTAAGTGGACTCCAGTTCACACGGGATAAGAAAAACTAACAACAACACGGTTTAATAGAATAGACGAAACGCTTAGAGAAAAGATAGGTAGTGCCCTGCGCTGCCGTTGACTCGTCTTGGCAGGGCCACTGCCGTGCCCCCAGATCTAAGTATGTAGAGATCTACTATCTAAAGTTCCGCGCCTTCACATTTCAAAACGCTTATTTTTTTTTATTATTATTTAAAAAGCACCACCAACACTCTCAACGCATAGTTGATGGCTGTCTCAGCACGCACACATGTGTTCAGAGTGTTGGTGGTGCTTTTTAAATACATTGAAGCGTTTTGAAATGTGAAGGCGCGGGACTTTAAATAGTAGAAGATCTCTACGCTTTATTTTTTTTCTTTGTGTGACGAAAGTGATATATTTTGCTTTCGGCCCAATGGGTTTCAACTTTTGTATGGGAGTTATGTCCTAAGCCCCATTAAATTAAATTATACTTAATGAAATATGTGCAGGATCTCCCCGCAAAATACCATCGAATTATTTCACACCACCTTTTCCCACTGTCCTCCAGTCATCGCACATGACACCAAATTATTCTCCACTAATTATCTGACATGCGACGACGTCACAGTCGGGTAAAGTCAATCACCACGTTACATTTACCGGTCATGTATTCACTGCCAAGCTAATTTCAGCTTAAACTAGGCGGAATAAGAAAGGGGACGTTTTTTATCAAAGATTAGTAAAGTTTATGCCTGCATTGCAGCTGCAGCAAGCTTCTATATGCATTCAAGTGCATCTGTATTAAGTTGAGCTTAGAGTTTAGTTTCCAATGTATGGAATGCAATAGTGAATTGTTTTTGATGACCGTGGGAGAAATGGTAGGATGATTAAATATGTATATTTATCGTATGGTGGTATGCGTAAATAAAGGTCATATAATATCGCACCTGGTGGCAAACAGACGGATAGACAATTGAAAGGAGATTAGTCGATTAGTTGTCTCATTGAATCAAGTTACCTTAGGCACTTACTTACCTGACAGGAAAAAGTTTTATAAAAAATGTTTGTGACGTGAATGGACGGATGTGTACTGTGCCTTTAAAGTTATATTTTTTGAACAAATTCCTGTTTTATAACCTAGGTATTATGTACCTACACTAGTTGTGATCTGCGGCTTCGTCCTCGTGAAATATAAAAATGTCGATAAATTTATTTACAATATTCGTTCTATGTTTGAAGACGGCATGAAGATCGGTTCAGTTTCCCGAGATTAACTCTCAGAAACGGAGAGACAGAAAGAAAGAGACAAATATTACTCCTTTATTATTGGACCCCCACCACTTACCACCACAACGGCCTATTTCCGTCCCACCGCTGGGCACAGGCCTCCTCTGGTCACAATAGTCGGGCTATAGTTCCCACGCGGGCCTAGTGTGGATACTTCACACACATCCTTGAATTAGTTCGCAGATTACTGCAGGTTTCCTCACAATGTTTTTCCTTCACCAAAAAGCTCATTATAGTACCTATCTATAGATACATAATTTTCAAAGTCATATACCTAAATTATTCAAAATGCTAACACTGTTTACCTAAATCCGCTATGTATCTAATCTAAACTACGGTCTAAAGAACACCAAAATCAACACTGACCCATTTCACAAACTCCGCAAATTCTTACTACTCGCGAAAAACATCATAAGTATCATAACGACAAAAAAAATACCAACACACCTCACCCTTTGCACCTTTCCACATTCCCACAGTTCGTGGGAACTACCCTAACCTGCGAAGTTCAGAGTCTACACGAACGGGCTAAAAAACCCATACAAGCCGACCCCAACCGCCCCTTCACGGTACAGCGCGGCGCGCAGCAAGCACCTATCGAGTTAAACCACCAAGGTGCTGCTACAAATAAAATCATTACTTTATGGACGCGCGAGCATGAAGTGCAGAGTATTTTCCGCGCTGCGTGTGCGCAAGAAATGCGGTGCTTTATGTGCCCGTGTCCTGCATTCCCATGGTAGGATAAGGGGCGGATGTAGCTTCACTTTGCGTAAGTTATTTTGAGGAAGTATTTTGGGCACAGGGGTTCTTGTCGATCTTGCTGCCTTTCGGATTTTAAATAAATTGTTTCGAAAAGCATGAAGCTTTTTTTCTTTTATCTACCTACTTTCTCGGTATAATACGTTAATTATCTATACTAATAATAAGTTCCCTCGTCCACGGCGACTATGTTTGTAGAAGAAGTCGCGTCTGAAACTTGAAAATTAAAAGAAACTATCAAGTCGAGGGGGCTATATATAAACGACACTGAACACAAAATAACGATTTTTAGAAAAATTGACTGTTATGCATGTATGTCCGGATTTAACTCGAAAACTACTGGACGGATTAATATTGCAACAAAATTTAGTATAGGGATAGTTTATAACACTAATCAACATATAGGCGACTTTTTATCCCGGTCAAACGCATAGTTCCCGCGGGAACATCAATACCGAATTCCACGCGGACGAAGCTAGTATTATAATTATAATAGTACACAGGGTCAAGCAAAACGTTATGACGATATTTTACCCACAGAATCAGTTATCGATTGTAAGCATATTTTTTTGAGGTTTTTAATTTTTTTCGAGTTGGTAATTTTTTTTATGGGATTCATGTATGTGGCACACCATCAATCCCATTTTAGACCATATGTAATTTTTTTTTATCCGACTCGAAAATTTTAAACACCTAAAAACATGCTTAGAATCGATAGCTGATAGATAGGTACTGTGGTTAAAATATCGTCATGACGTTTAGCTTGACCCTATATTATAAAAGTATGAGATGAGAGTAGGTAAGACACTTTGTATTAGGTCCCTATAATTTAATTTAATTTAAATAAAATTAAATTATCGTATAATATTTTCTGGAATCAAACCTAAGACAACCGCCATCGCTAGCCACTAATCCACCGGCGTTGCGCCCAACAGGTTCCCCCGTAGAGCGAGACAGCACGAAAACAATACATTCCCATACGGTTCCCACCGTAAAACGCTGCGAGAAGGAGCGAGACAGCCATACTTTTTTAAGTTCATTTCGTAAACAGGATGAAACGGGAGCGACAATTTATATGTTACGCGCAGTTCATTCATTGTCATTTGTGGTTTAGGAGTTGTGGAGTGAGGACTGGTCCTTCGAGGGACCAGGTTCCGTTACTGTGAGTGGTTCGGACTAGTGGATCAGCTAGTGTGGAAAAGTGGTAGGCCGGTTCGCTATGCCTTGCAGTGAGGACGATGACTCCCAGAGTGGATATGGGGAGCAACAAGCGATGTCGAAGGCGGAATTGCGAAAGGTGAATATGTGTTGAAATTTCGAAAGCAGTGTGTGTGTGAAACACCGACCAAGAGCGAGTCGGACTTGCTTACATGAAGAGTTCCGTAGCTACCGAAATTATTCCAAAATTATCCTATAGTCCCAAAAACTACGCAAGTATAGCCAATAATTACGCAAACCATAAAGGTGATTGAAGATTTTTGTGCAAGAAACATTACTTATTAAGGCCCTTCTCTCTTCTCTCATTTAAGATCATACTTTTCTAAGAAATATTAAAAGTTAAAAATATGAAAAAAACATATATGTTATATTTGATTATATCATCCTTACATTGACAGCTTTCGATACACGTTTCACGAAACTTCGCTCGATACAATTTAATTCCAAAGTAACCTCTAACTCGGACCGCTAATCCAACTTTACTCCAGTTTATTATATCAAACAGTGTAAAACTAATTATAACACAAAAAATATCCATATTATCTGCATACTACTACTACTACTACAACAGCCTATTTACGGCCCACTGCTGGGCACAGGCCTCCTCTCATAACGAGAGGGTTACTGCAACGGGTATAAGTAGGTATACTATAAAGTAACTACCTCATTAAATATACCTACCCACTAAAAACAAAACAATTCCAATTGGATTCTTATTTCGTACCTATTGCAAAATAAGTAACCCTATGTTTTGTATGGCTTTAAATCATACCTATTATATAGTTGATTTGGTACCTTCATCAGCTGTAATTGTGAGGTAATGTCCTAACCTTGCTGACATTACACACAGTGATCTCGTCACGTCAGTCATAGGTAATCGTAATTATCTATCTATATAAAACTAGCTGACCCCGCGGACTTCGTACCGCGTTAGTTTTTTTTGCGTATGAAAAATAGCTTACGTCCTATTCTCAGACCTACTGAATATACACTCCAAATTTCATAAGAACCGGTCGAGCCGTTTCGGAGGAGTTTGGTTACAAATAATGTGACACGAGAATTTTATATATTAAGACTAGCTGACCCCGCGGACTTCGTACCGCCTTGGAATTTTTTTTGGGTGATTATGAAAAATAGCTTACGTCCTATTCTCAGACCTCATGAACATTACACACTAAATTTCAAAAGAATCGGTCGAGCCGTTTCGGAGGAGTTTGGTTACAAACACTGACACGAGAATTTTATATATTAGATTTACCTTTAATTGTTTTTGCAACATTTGCTCAGCTTACGGCTAGCAGATAGAAAGGTCATCATCATCAAAGTAACAAGTTGTGTTGTGGTTGCAGACGAACAAGCCGATAATGGAGAAGAAGCGGCGCGCGCGCATCAACAACTGCCTCAACGAGCTCAAGGACCTGCTCATGGACCCGGAACAGGACGTAAGTCAATTTAGGACGTACATTTTATACCCAAATAGCTAATAGGGCCTTAGCATAGTCGTTTGACCTACCGCGCCTCTAATGCCATTCTCGGGGGCTCAAAGTCTCAAACCCGACTAGCACCTACTAGTTGCCTGTATGTGAATTTCAATTTGAATTTCCTACTGAGCTTTTCGGTGAAGGAAAGCATCGCGACCATCTGCGAAGTAATTCAAAGGTGTTTGTGAAGTCCTCAACCCTCACTAGGATCGCGTCGCGTGGGGACTATAGCACAAGCGATCTTATTGTCATGTAAAGGTCGTTTGTTTTGAACTCTTTGACCTTCAAAAATAAAGTATAAAATCATTTATTCACTGTCTGGGGCCTCATTCGGAACGCGGGGACCGACAAAACGGCGTTAAAACTGAACTTTAAAAAGTTCAATTGGTGCGCATCGAATCCCGATGAAATCCCTTTGCGTCCCGAATGAGGTCGCTGGACTCCCATCGGTAGGTGGGTAACGAATAAATAATGAAGGTGCCTGAACAAGTATGTTCTCCTTTACAGCCTGCCCGCCACTCGAAGTTAGAAAAGGCGGACATCCTAGAGCTCACGGTGAAGCATCTTCAAACACTGCAGCGACAACAACTGGCCGCCGCCATCGCGGCCGACCCCGCGGTGCTGCAGCGCTTCCGAGCCGGCTTCGGCGACTGCGCCGTCGAAGTGCGGCGCTACCTCTCCCGCCTCGCCAGCGTGCCCACCGGCCTCCGGCACCGCCTCGGCAACCACCTCAATTCCTGCATCAACGGCATAGAGCGCCGGCACAAACCAAAAGACTACCCTCCTCTCGTCCCCGACCCCCTGAGGCTAGACGGCGATCGACCCAGCGCTTTTCACTGCGTTCGAGCCACAAAACCCACAAGCCCTCCACTAAGTCCTTTATCCTGCGACTCCGCGTGTGACTCGTCGACGGAATTAGAAACCCCGCCGAGACCCGTTCAAAAGTTCCCCTTCCCCACCCCTCCTAGCAGATCCGCGTCAGATCAAGACTCGAGCCCGGACACGCAAAAACCTACAGTCTCTTCCACAACAATTTCACCAGAAACTTTGAAGCAAGACACGCTGAGGCACAAGAAATATATGGAGCCATTATCAATAGTGATAGATGTGGAGAACTACAAGATTGGAATCGACGCGTCGCCGAAAAGGCCGGTAGACTACTCCGTAAGGCACAGACTGAAAAGACCGGCGGTTGAAGTTCCGGGACCTGCTTTGAAGGTTTTACGGAGCGACTTGGAGAGACCAGTTACTGAAAATATAATTGTATATGACCTGACGCCAGAGCGAAGGGAGAGGCCTCCCCCAAGAGTCCCCATTGGCCCTGTAAGGTTGACGATACCTGAAAGTATACCAAGTGCCGCGGAGAGGCCTAGCGAGCGGCCGAGGGAAGCGGCCGGGTCGGTGATCACGCACACGGCAGAGTCCTTGGCGCAGTCCAGTGTGAAAGTCGAGGACACGACGGTCTGGCAGGACGCAGACACCAGTTCACGATCCCCCGGCCAAGGAGCGCCCAGCTCAGAAATGTGGAGGCCTTGGTGATTTGATCTTTACAGTGCATGGGACAGTGCTTTACATTACCTGTTGCGGTATACGTTTGTTTTTAAGAAGCTATAAGCATTTACTCGTTGGTATTTGTTTTTATACAATATTATATTAAAGATTATGTTTTTATTTAAGTCTTTTAATTGAAAAAATGGTATGATTTATGAAATAAAATAAATGTAAAATTTACATACTATTTATTGGCAAACACATCACATCGTTTAGTCAAATGAAGGCGAAAATCAAAATCTTATTACACTATGAAATACATTTTATATTTTCTAAACAAGACACTAGCAATCGTAAAAATAAAATAATTAAACAAGGCAGTATCACAACAATAATCAAATAAACACTAAGTATGTTAACACAACTACGACAACGGACGGAATAGTCTAAAAACCGTTTTAATAATATTAATCTCTAGAAAGTGAATTAAAGCTAGGCTAGGTCATCATCATCTCCTTAACCATTATCCCACATTACGTGGGGTCGACACAACATATTCCTTTCTTCCATTTCTCTCTGTCAGTTGTCATCTCAGAGTTCTCACCTTTTTTAACACGCTTTTATTAGGTCGACCTGTATGTAACTATGTAATGGAATCTTGCAAGTTAAAATTGATCCACTTTCCGATTTGCGATTGAGCTGGAATTTTGCACGAATATGTAAATCGCGTGACAATGCAATATTATGATGACGTGGAGCTAGTCTGATGATGGAGCTGGAAGGTGGCCATAGGAACTCCGTAATAAAACTACATAAACCCATCGAATTTGGGCTCGTTTGATTCGTCTTGAAGCCTTCAATTTTGAAGGGTAGATGAAGGATTTACAAAGAAAAGTACAGTCAGCAATAAAAGCGTGGCCCAAAAATTAAATCTTTGAAAAAAAAAACTTACTTATTTATAATATGCTTCTCTCTAACGCAATCCATCCATCCATATCTTTTTCATCCCTTCTCATAACATTAACATGCCCATACCACGCTTACCTGTTGCTCCTTAATTTCTCAACAACTGGTGCTACTTTCAGACTTCCCCTCGTATACTCATTCCTTTGACAAGATGCCCATTCTCGTTACTCCACAAATCCATCTCAACGTGCGCATCTCAGACACATGCAACTTACTTTCATTTGTCCCTTTTGTGGTGGTGGTTTTGTCCCTCAACATTCCGATCCATACATTATGACAGGTCACAATGGTCTTGTATATTTTTTCCCTTGAGCTTCAAGGGCATTCATCATCATTTCAGCCGATAGACGTCCACTGCTGGACATAGGCCTCCCCCAAGGCGCGCCACTCAGACCGGTCCTGTGCCACTCGCATCCACCGCGATCCCGCTACCTTTACAAGGTCGTCACTCCATCTTGTTCGAGTCCTACCGAGGCTCGTCAAGGGCATTCGCGGATCATGAAGCAAAAAAAATATACATCGAAAACTGTTGACCATATGGTTGCTATGCTACCTATCTGTTTTTATTGTTGTTATGTACAATCAACCGTCAATCGTCGTACTTACCTATATCGGAATAAATTATTACTCCAAGCCACTGCGACTCTCCTTTAAAGTATATATATTCAATAGGTCATGGCCCAGAATGCAAAATTTTCTGTTGTCAAATTGACTGGACTAGAAGATTTTTCGTCATGGAAATTCGCAGTGAAAATGCTACTAGTTCGCGAAAAATGTTTCAAATTTACGTCAACACTTCCGGAGAAAGATAATATTGGAGAGATTGAGAAGGATCAAGAGGCATTCACTTTATTATGTCTACACCTGGAACCTCATCTCTATCCGTATGTACAAAATCTTTCGTATGCGAAAGAAGTGTGGGATGCGTTGACAGCCCTCTTTGAAGACAAAGGAATAAATAGGCGCATAACTCTGATGAATTCTCTCTTGGATGAAAAGCTGGAAAATCATCGTTCGATGCATGATTACGTAGCTGCTGTCATGAGTCACGCTCAGAAGCTAAAAGAGATTAATCAAAGTTTCGATGACGATTTAGTTGCTGTGGTACTTTTGAGAGGTCTGCCTGATGATTATCGACCATTGCGGATGGCACTAGAGCACTCAGGAATGAAACTTACCTCTGAAAATGTCCGGCAAAAGCTCTTACAAGAAGATTGCGCTCAGAGCTCTTCAAATGGTTCCTCGACTGTCAACTCGGCGTTAGTAGCAAAGAAACAAGCTCAGCAGTCAGTAATAAAGCTCAAGTGCTTTAAATGTGGAAAGAAAGGTCACAAGAAGTCCGAGTGCCCGAAGCTGATCAAGGAATTGGATGGCGTAAGCGGATCAACGGTTTCTTCAAAGTCGAAGAAAGTTGCGCTGTGCTGTTCGCTGTCCGTGCACAGTTCCTTCAGCCCCTCGACGTTCTATCTGGATAGTGGAGCCTCGACACATATGAGTTTTCAGAAGCACTGGTTTAAAGACTTTAAGGTTACTGATAAGAATGTTGTGACGTGTGCGAATGATGACAAAATGTCAAGTCAAGGTAAAGGTGATATTATGGTAAGTCTGAAAGGAGTTTTGTTACCTATTAAAGATTGTTCCTTTGTGCCTGACTTGAAAGTTAATCTTTTGTCTATATCTAAGTTGGTACAGAACGGCTGGAAAGTGATTTTTGATTCTGATGGTTGTAGGATGTTTCACCAATCGGTCGGTGAGATAACGAGTAAACTTGTGGTTACTGCTAGTGAAGTCTCTGGTATCTATAAGCTGGATGACTGTTTTCCTGTTATAGATGGGGCTTTGGCTACTGTTCAAGCTGATAACTCGTTGGCACTGTGGCATCGGCGGCTAGGACACGTAAATTTGGCTGATTTACGTAAGCTGCCAAACATCGAGATTGGAGGTAAAGAGGTAATGGATCCATGTGTTGCTTGTATTAAAGGTAAGGCACATAGATTACCTTTTCCAAAGGGTGAAGCAAGGAGAGCTACGGACAAACTCTGTTTGTTGCACGCTGATTTGTGCGGTCCCGTATCGGAGTGGTCGTATGGTGGAGCTCATTACATGTTTGTGATAGTAGACGATTTCACAAGGAAATTGTTTGTCTACTTTCTCAAGGAAAAGTCTCAAACTTTGAACTTCTTCAAAGATTTCGTGATGCATGTGGAAAATGAGACAGCTTTAACAGTTAAATGTTTACGTACGGACAACGGGACAGAGTTTGTCAATAAAGATTTTAACCAATTTCTTTCTAATCGGGGGATAAGACATCAACTGACAGTTCCCTATACAGCGGAACAGAATGGAGTCGCAGAGAGGTCGCTGAGATCTATTACAGAGATGGCACGAACCATGCTTTTGGACAAGGGTCTGAATAAAAAGTTTTGGGCAGAAGCTTGTAATACAGCGGTGTACCTGAAAAACAGGCTACCTCATAGCGCAAATGATGGGAAGATTCCTGAGGAGTTGTGGACAGGTAAGGTACAGAAATTGGATCACCTTAGAGTATTTGGTTCAACTGCTTATGTCCACGTTCCAAAAGAGAAAAGGAAGAAATGGGACGCCAAGGCAAAGCAATACATCTTCGTTGGCTATTGCGAAGACACCAAAGGCTATCGCTTTGCAGACCTTGGCAATCCGAGACATATAATAGTGGCGCGAGACGTTACATTCACTGAAGAATCAAAAGATTGTGATTTGCAAGTCTCGAAGTCTGGCGCTAGTGTGGACATGATATCACAGGCAAGTACAGGACAGGCCTCAGATAAGAACGATGATGTCATCACATGGGAAATAGACCATTCTTCAAAGACAGGCCCATCTACGTCAGCTACAGAAGACTTTTATGAAGATGCGATGGAGAGCTCAGACACAGCTGATACAAATGCTAGTCCTATTGTGGAGCCTTTGGATCCGAAAGAATTTGGACCTGAAGATTGTGATGGGGAAGCCAGTACGGCCAATGTGCAATACGAGGCAGAGCCTAGATATCCGCTTAGGAATAGGCTACGTGGCGCACAAAGTGGACTATATTGCTACAACAGTACGTGCAATTTAGAGGAAGAACCACGGTCGTACAAAGAAGTTCTACAAAGACCTGACAGCCATGAGTGGCAAGCAGCAATGAAGCGGGAGTTGGAGTCCATGAGGGAACACGACGTTTGGAAGGTGATTGAAAAACCACCTGGAGCCAAAGTTGTCGGGAACAAGTGGATTTACAAGTACAAGTACGATGCTGACGGAAACCTGTCGTACAAAGCACGACTAGTTGCAAAAGGTTTTACGCAGTCGTACGGCGTGGATTACTTCGAGACATTTTCACCCGTCGTAAGAAGATCCACTCTGAGGCTATTACTGGCGTTGGCTGCTGAAAACGATTTGCAAGTGCATCATTTCGACGTAAATACAGCGTTTCTGAACGGAGATTTGCATGAAAAGGTTTACATGCAGTTACCACAGGGTTACGTCGAAGAAGGCCAAAAATCAAAAGTTTGTTTATTGCAAAAGGCAATATACGGCCTCAAGCAAGCAAGTCGTTCATGGAACGAAAAAGTAAATGACGTATTATTGTCAATGTCGTTTAGACGTTCCGAGTATGATAGCTGTTTATATTTTAAAGATGATATTTTTATATGTCTTTATGTTGACGATTTCGTAGTCTTTTTTCGAGATATTAACGGAAAAATCGAGTTATTAAATGGATTGAGACAATACTTCAAAGTCAAGGATTTAGGGGAAGCTCGACAGTGCCTAGGAATGTGTTTAGAACGAGGAACAAATGGTAAGTTGTTCTTACATCAGAGGAAGTTTGTGGAAGCCGTTCTAAATGATCACGGTATGCTTCAATGTAAACCAGTGAAAACCCCACTGGAACTGGATCTGCATAGAGTTTTGGCAGATGGGGGAGGTGATGAATTGAATCGCCAAGAACAATTACGATACCAGTCGTTGGTTGGTGCATTGAATTACCTAGCCTGTAACACGAGGCCCGATATTTCCACAGCTGTGAGTTTCTTAGCTCAATATAATTCGTGTTGTCGCATTGTACATATGAAGGCGGCTAAACGTGTTCTACGTTACATTAAAGGAACGTGTAACTTAGGCCTTACGTTTCGAAAATCGAAAGGTGAACGTAAGAATTATTTAATTGCAGGTTACGTAGACGCTGACTGGGGAGGCGATCTTAAGGACAGGAAGTCGTTTTCTGGATACATGTTCAAGGTGGGATCGAATTTGATATCCTGGGAGTGCAAAAAGCAGAAATGCGTCTCACTGTCTTCGACCGAGAGTGAATACGTCGCTTTATCGGAAGCATCCAAGGAAGCGACATACCTTCAGAGGTTAGTGAGACAAGTTTTTAAAGGCGAACGTTCTCAAGGAGTCAAGTTGTTTGTAGACAACCAAAGCGCCATCACATTGGCAAACAATCCTGTTGCTCACCGGCGGACGAAGCACATCGACATTCGGTACAATTTCGTTCGTCATTGTGTCAATGAAGGGCTTGTCCAGTTGGAGTACATCTCAACTGAAGATAACTTGGCCGATCTCTTGACTAAGCCATTGCCCCGCGTCAAGTTTGAAAAGTGTGTGTCTGGTTTAGGTTTAGACCAGGGTGCTTGATGCTGTGTGGTGTTCTGATGATGGACGGTTGCTTGAGAGGAAGTGTTGACCATATGGTTGCTATGCTACCTATCTGTTTTTATTGTTGTTATGTACAATCAACCGTCAATCGTCGTACTTACCTATATCGGAATAAATTATTACTCCAAGCCACTGCGACTCTCCTTTAAAGTATATATATTCAATAAAAACACCTGTATTTTAACCTACCCAACAGTCGCCTTAAGAGGGTTTACTTATGTGTGAAATTCAATTTGAATTTACCACTGAGCTTTTCGGTGAAGGAAACATCGTGAGGAAACCTGCACGCATCAGCGAAGTAATTCAAAGATGTGTGTGAAGTCCCCAATCCGCACTGGGCCCGCGTGGGGACTATAGCCCAAACCCTCTCGTGATGAGAGGAGGCCTGTGCCCAGCAGTGGGACGCAAATAGGCTGTAGTAGTAGTAGTAGTAGTAGTCGTTAGGTACTAATTTCTGAATGTTACTGAATTGAAAAAAAATTATCATTCTATGGTTGAATGACGCGTCTCGTTTTATATTTGTTCGTTAGGAATTCAAATGATAAGATTACATTAAAATGCGATGCAAAGTTTTCAAAAGATATTACTTCCATAATACAAAAAAAAACGTGTTAAAACGATATCTGTTGTAATCCATACTTAATGTTTTATTCAACCGTAGAGCGATAATTCATGTTTTCATTCAGTAATATTCAAAAAATAATAAAAACAGCAAAATACTTGACAGCTATGTGCGACGTTGCCAATTTTGGGACAAACCCTCTCAAAGTGTACCCACAAAACACACGTGATGAGATCAAAACTAATCACGCGCAAGTGTGCTTGCATCGCCTTAATCCTAAAATAATCGTAGGTATTTAAAGGCCAATGCAATGGTTGCTCACATTGACCTATAATAAGAAATAACATATGGACGAACAGTGCCTAACCAGGGCTTGTAACCGGTTAATTTAAAAAACCCCGAAATAGACAAATATTTAGAATTATTTTATACTCTTTATGTGGAACTCCATAGTGTATTTAGGTTATGACTTCGTATTATTTTATCGCCTTATTAAACATGAAATAGTAAACGAAAGAACGATAAAAAATACCGGTTTATTTGTATGGGGGCAAAATCCGGTTACAAGCCCTGCCTAACAGAATATGTCAAAATATATGGAGCAAACTGACATTATAAAATACGTTCCAATATGGTAATAACGCCTCTTTATAACGAAGGCAAAACAGGTGCCCGAGATGTTCGGGCACCCGTTTTGACGGAGCCATTTTTCTCCGGCTAATTGTGAATCCTGACTTACATAATAGTTGCTCAGAATGGAAGTGACATTATTCATTGAAACACGGTATGATACCTATAGTCCTAAGCCTATATGAGATAGGGTTCAGTTTTGCTTGAGGAACACTTTTGCTATTGTTAATTTAATCATGACTTGAAGTCGGCCAATCCTCTTCGATAAACTCGCACCATCCATATGAATGTTGACTATGGTCCTTCAAGATAAAATTCACTTTCGCTTGAGTAAGTGATGTCTTACCCGACTGCGCCAGAAGGAAGCTTATGTTTTTCGAGCTACTGATTACGGTGGATTATGCCGGCATTTTTCGCGAGAGACACTGTCCTTATTCATATACAGTGGTATACGGTTCTGATCTAATAAAACTCTGTATAAGGCCGGCCCTAGACGATCAATTATATTGGACAACTAGCTGACCCCGCGGACTTCGTACCGCCTTAGTTTTTTTATAAACCTCACGGAGCCCGAGACCTTTCCAACGAATGCAAACCCGTGGAAATCGGTTCGTGCGTTCTGGAGTTATAGCGTCAGGAAGGAAAACCCGACTTATTTTTATATAGTAGAAGACTAGCTGACCCCGCGGACTTCGTACCGCCTTAGTTTTTTTTATAAACCTCACGGAGCCCGAGACCTTTCCAACGAATGCAAAACCGTGGAAATCGGTTCGTGCGTTCTGGAGTTATAGCGTCAGGAAGGAAAACCCGACTTATTTTTATATAGTAGAAGACTAGCTGACCCCGCGGACTTCGTACCGCCTTAAACCTCACGGAGCCCGAGACCTTTCCAACGAATGCAAAACCGTGGAAATCGGTTCGTGCGTTCTGGAGTTATAGCGTCAGGGAGGAAAACCCGACTTATTTTTATATAGTAGATTAGATATTTCGAATTGTGCAATGTTATTGACCGTCTAGGGTTAGTATTGCACAATATTCTTCAGGGCAGCGGCAGACGCATCAATGTTATTGCGCAAGTTTATTGTAGGTCTAGGGCCAGCCTAAGAATTCTTATACTATACCTATTCAGCTTTGGAGATAAGGTTCACTTTTGCTTGAGGTAGTCTTTCCTCTGCTGCTGTAATTTCTGCTCCAAGATGGTTATTTTTTCCTGGTATTTGGCTGCCTCGCGAGTGAGCGCTTGTATGGCGGAGTCTTTACGGGCGACCGCAACTTTTACTCTGGAAATTATAATTACAACGTGGATAATAAAGGATTTTTGGTCTTTTTAACCGACTTCAAAAAAAGGAGGAGGTTCTCAATTCGTCGGAATCTTTTTTTGAATTTTTTTTTATGTATGTTCACCAAAAAATGCCAAAAATATATAGTAAACGTGAACCGATTTCGATGATTCCTTTTTTGTTCGGAAGCTGGTACTTCCAAGTTGGTCCCATATTAATTTGGTTCAGTTCTGATGATGGGATCTATTAGAAAATGAGGGAACTCCTCGAAATTTGTTAGCACGTAGATGATTTTGGTGTCAATTTCGAGGACTTCAGAGTTACTTATGTACTTCTATAGTAATGTTTGGAAACTGAAGCCGAAAAAAAAAGAAAAAAAACCGCCTTCAAACTCCGACAGTCTGCGAAGTCGGTGTCAAGTGAAGCGACCCAAAGAAATGATAACCATATAGTGAACTTGACATTGGCATCGCAGTCTGTCGGAGTTTGAAGGCGGTTTTTTTAAATTGAATTACTAGTTGCCTTCTAGACACCTCGCGCGTGTAATAAATTTAGAAAATGGCGTTTTTTTATGTCCCTCGCTCGGCTGAAACCCACAGGTGGTAATAGCACGACACAACTTAAAAGGCGCGTGGCGAAGCACTTATGCAATTGACGCAGAGTCTATTATTGCTTAATCCACGCGCCTTCCCGGTACAGTTGTTCATCTTTGTTTATACTACGGCACACGACGGACACGGCCTATAAAAGCACGATTTCGAACACAATTCGAATGAAGTGATTGCGTGCGAGGACGTCTGTACACTTGTAAATGTGTGTGTACCACTACGCGGGCCAATTATTCAGTCTCCATCTCCGGATGATACAAATGACGGTAAGGGCGAGTTGCGCGCCGGCTAGATTCAGGCGGGTGATTCCGTGGCCATTCTGTATGTAGTACTATTAAATATTCTGTGACTACGGAGTTAGCAAACGAGCTCTCGTTCACCTGATGGCGAGTGGTGTGCTAGGCCTATGGACAATTGAAATCCAAGATTTCAAATGTGTTGCCTACCCCTAGGACTAAGGTGGAATACCTCTATGCTCGTGATTTCGCCCGCTGTACCGGGCACAACCATTTTGCAGGTAATCGAACGAGCCTGTGGTAACGCTAACAGTATTGTCCTCATACAGCGTCTGTATGGACTCTCAATAAGGTCCTACCACTAGGATTGGTATAAACTAAAAAGGAAAGTGTTCGGAACACATACTTGGCGTAGAGCTGGTGCATCTGTTCCTCGTGCGTCTTCCTGGCCTGGTCTGCGTCCTGCTGCAGGCCCTCCACCTTCTGTCGCCACGCCAGCTCACAGCTCTCCCGAATTTGCTCCAACGATGTCTCCAATTGACTATTTTTCTAAAAACGACAACGATTTCCTCATTTTCATTTATCATTTCTCATGTCCTCTTAACACCCCGTTACCAATTTGGTATTTATTACGAAAAACCGGCCAAGTACGAGTCGGACTCGCACTTGGCCGGTTATTCAATTGACTACTTTTCTAAAAACGACAACGATTTCCTCATTTTCATTTATCATTTCTCATGACCTCGTAACACCCCGTTTACCAATTTAGTATTTATTACGAAAAACCGGCCAAGTACGAGTCGGACTCGCACTTGGCCGGTTATTCAATTGACATTTTTTCTAAAAACGACAACGATTTCCTCGTTTTTAGTTCATTTCTCATGTCCTCGTAACACCCCGTTACCAACTTGGTATTTATTACGAAAAACCGGCCAAGTACGAGTCGGACTCGCACTTGGCCGGTTATTCAATTGACAATTTTTCTAAAAACGACAACGATTTCCTCATTTTCAGTTCATTTCTCATGTCCTCGTAACACCCCGTTACCAACTTGGTATTTATTACGAAAAACCGGCCAAGTGCGAGTCGGTCTCGCACTTGGCTGGTTTACCGTAATAAATATGCTGTGCATGCAGGATGCAGGGCTAGAACAATCTGAACAAATTAACTTACCTCAGTTATAACTTTGTTCCTGGTCTCAAGTTGTGTGATTGTTATTTCCAATTCAGCACCTAAAATAGGTTCGAGTTAGTGCATTTTTTCATGGAAACGGTTGGCAAACCTGATGGTAACTGGTCACTGTGGCTAAAGGACAAGGAATCATATGATTTCGAATGCGTTACCGGCCCGAGGACTATACTCGCCTCAAAACAAACAACCAACTGTATAGGTTTTCAATTTCTTTCGAGTTGTTAAAAAAATTGTATGGGATTCAGGTATCGCTCACACCATCAGTCCCATACCGGGCCATACTAATTCTTTTATCGATCACTGCTATGAAGCCGTGGTGGCCTAGTGGTTCGACCTACCGCCTCTCATGCAGAGGGTCGGGGGTTCGATTCCGGCTCGCACCTCTAAGTTTTCTTATGTGCGAAATTCAATTTGAATTAACCACTGTGCTTTACGGTGAAGGAAAACATCGTGAGGAAACCTGCACGCATCAGCGAAGTAATTCAAAGATGTGTGTGAAGTCCCCAATCCGCACTGGGCCCGCGTGGGGACTATAGCCCAAACCCTCTCGTGATGAGAGGAGGCCTGTGCCCAGCAGTGGGACGTAAATAGGCTGTAGTAGTAGTAGTAGTAGTAGTAGCTATAGGTCCCGGCGCGGATCTTGAGCGGTAAGCGAAAGGAGAGGGGACCGTGTGCATGTGAAAAGAGCCTAAGCACGGCACAGCCCCCCCCCCCCCCCCCCCGCCTCTGCCGATGAGACCTCATTTTCGAATGCTGCGCATCGACGGCCAGCGCTCGAGCTCCGTGCCGACGCCTGTATAATTTTATTTATTTTTATTAAGGCCATTCATAGACCCAGCTCAGCCGTCACTGTCACTCGTGCAACGAGTGAAAGAGAAAGCGCTACGCACAGAACGCCCGATTTAGTTAGTATTTAACGCGTTTAAATTTCTATAAAAATACCGTCTAAAAAAATGGCATTTATAAAGCTGTCGATGTATGCATATAATATGGATATTTTTTGTGTTATAATTAGTTTTACACTGTTTGATATAATAAACTGGAGTAAAGTTGGATTAGCGGTCCGAGTTAGAGGTTACTTTGGAATTAAATTGTATCGAGCGAAGTTTCGTGAAACGTGTATCGAAAGCTGTCAATGTAAGTAAGTAAGTAAGTAAGTAAGTAACACTTTATTGTACAGAAAAAAAAAACACAAATACAATTATCAATACAGAGAAGAGACACATGTACAAAGGCGAGCTTATCCCTACAAGGAATTTCTTCCAGCTAACCTTTGAGTAGTAATGTACGGATGATATAATCAAATATAACATATGTTTTTTTTCATATTTTTAACTTTTAACATTTCTTAGAAAAGTATGATCTCAAATGAGCAATTTGACGATGCTGGGTCAGGGAAGGGCCTTAATAATTTTATAGTAAAGCAGGTCTGACAGCGGTCCTCGGCGCGGCGCGCGCGCGCCTGCGCGTCCTGGAAGCGGCGCAGCGTGGCCTGCTCCGTGTGCGCCAGCTCGCGCCGCTCCAGCTCGAACTGCTCCTTGCTGCGCCTGCGCACGCCCGACCACGGAACTCGAATAATAGTACTTCATGCAACTGCTACATAATAAAGGTCCTTAAAACACGAGTGGGGTTTTATGTTATTAACGCCGCAACAAACTCAGCAGGCCTTTTTTTTAAATACATATTAATAATTACATACAAATTCACATTACATTTGCATTAGGTATATGTATAAAATACATATATAGGTACGAACTAACATTACATTTAAGGGATGTAGCTCCCTAGCTTAATATTATTTGTTCATTAATTTCTTGAGCGAGAAAATAACTGGTAGCTAGTCGCGTCCTCGCCTTCGGCAGGACTAGTGCCGCAGTTTAAGTAATAGTAACTACGTTACAGATAAATCGCTACTTTTGATTCATCTGAACGTGACGTTAATAAAGTACATCGTATGTAATTTTTTTTTTTACAATAATAAAATAATAAATATCTTGGGACATTTCACACATATTGACCTAGCCCCAAACTAAGCAAAGCTTGTACTATGGATGCTAGACAACGATATAAATACTTATATAGAGAAATACATACATATATAAATACTAACATCCATGACTCGAGTACAAACATTCGTGTTCATCACACAAAGTTTGCCCCGAGCGGGACTCGAAACCGCGACCATCGGAACAGAAGGCAGGGTCACTACCAACTGGACGAATCCGGCCGTCCTTTTTTTTGTTCATAACTTTAAGAAGAAATCGTGTTTTAGTTAAAACTGCTGGTGCGTGACGTCATAACCCGCTCTCGCAGGACTCTTCTATGCGCAGAACGGGTTACTATGTCTTTTTTGACTCACACCCTTTCAAAATGAGATTTTTAAAATTAAATTTTATGAACTTAATTTACGACTTGGAAAAAACAAGAAAAAATATGGCCGTTTAACTTTATTCCAACTTTCTAGCTAGATAATCATACAATTTCAGAAAACCATTACAAATTGTATACTAAACCCTTCCTGGGGAACCACTCTATCTAATTGTGAAAACCAAATCAAATTCGGTTTAGGCAAACGCGAGATAAACACAGACAAACATACGGGTCAAACTGAGATCCTTCTTTTTTTGAAGTCGGTTAGTAAAATAGACGAAATCTTACTAATATAATAAAGCTGAAAGTTTGTGCGTTTTGAAGTTTGTTGCTCAATCACGCTAAAAATACTTAACCAATTTACATGAAATTTCGCAAACAGATAGTTTGTAACCTGGATTAAGCTAAAGGCTACCTATTATCCCGGAAATCCCGGAAAAATCCCAGAAACTCATTAGAGGGACCCCGGAAGAGGACTTCGAATAGTAATCCCCGGGAATCTCACAAACCTTGTAATCTCGGGAATCCCGGAAACCCCGTAATCCCGGAAAAGGTTTTAAAGTATCCTGGAAAAAGGGCTTTGGAAATAAAGTGTTGAATTCCCTGCAGACGAAGTCGCGGGTAAAAGCTCGTACCTAATAAAAATGAAATGTTGTCAGTGATTGGAGTCTCGTCTCGCCCTACCTCATGGCATCTTGCAACTCCCGCCGGCCCGCCTGCGCTTCGGCCTCCATACTTTCGATGGCGCGCTCGATCTCTCTGTCTCTCTCTTGCCGGTGCTGCGCCGCTATCTCCGTCTCTTTCTTCTTCAGTAGCGCCCTCTGCTCCGCCTCGAAATCGCGTTTATGCTGCTCGAACTCTTGCTCCAACTCCTCTCGGTCGAGTTTCATTTGCTCCTGTGAAATGAAAGCATATGATGCGATACGATTCAACTGATTTTATTTTTTTGCGTCTACTTGTGAAACCGAATCATACCAGCATATTCTCTCTCTGTTTTTCGATCTCTTGTTCCATCTGCTGCTTCTTCTGTTCAAGCAACTTTTCTTGTTCTTCCCTCCATTTTTCTGTCATTGAAAATGAAACGTTAACAAAAGCGAAACGGTTAATTATTTGTAACTAGCTTCTGCCCGTGACTTCGCCCGCGTGGAATTCGGTTATCGTCGCGTTCGCACCTTAGACCAAAAATTCATGTATGCTTATTTTCTTACAAGAATTGTTCCCTAAGACAGTTTCTCTTTATTTGTAATAATATTATAAATCAGAAAATTTACAAGGTAACATATGAAAACCTTTGAAACTACATATGAATTTTGGGAGGCACTTTCGTTTTAGCGTCAACTAACTTTTCCACTGGCGCCATCTATTGGGAAGTATTGTTTTTGGATGTTTGTTACTCAATCATGCTAAAACGGCTCAACCAATTTGCATGAAATTTTACACACAGATAGTTTGTAACCTGGATTAAGACAGGCTACTTTTTCTTCCGGAAATCATCCCTTCAGGACAAGGGGGATGGAAATTTAGTATGAAATCTATTGTTAACGACGTCGCGAGTAAAAGCTCGTCTCCTATAAGTAGATCAGAATTTTCCCATACTGTCCTTTAAAAAAAAAACACTATAGAGTATACAGGGCGTAAGCTGACACAGGATCGGTCTCAGTTGTGGACCTTAGGGAGGGCTTTGTGGATGTTTCTCGTGATGATATCAATATCATGTACCGATGATGGATAATGACTAGTCACTGCCTTGCCAACTTAAGAGTCTCGGTTTTTTGGAGTGGCAGTCGTGGGCGTACCGAGGAGGGTAAGGTCGGGGGGACGCAGAGTTCTCCATACGAAATTCCCAGATGAAAAGATCGGCCCCCTGGCTTAGAAACTGGATATTGTTGCCAAACCTTACCCTGCTAGACAAGAAGCTGGGTACGCACGCCCATACTTGCAGTTCTTGTAGTAATCAGTTTCAGCATCCTGTTTTTTTTAAAGAAAATGTTCCTAGACCTAGGTATACATGCCAGATGCCGACTGGGCGGAGGTCGCGCTCACCGAAGTTCTCTCTCTGGGCGCGCTCGCGCTCGCTGAGCCCGCTGGCAGCGCGGTCGTTCTCGGCGCGCATTTCGGCCACCAGCCGCGTCCGCTGCTCCTGGTACGTCAGCTCTAGCTCCAGGATCTGCTTCTCCAGCCTGGAGAACATAGAATAGACTAAAGGTGAGTTGATTAATCCATAGTTGACGGACTCCTGGTCGTTAAATATGGCCGCCGAGCTGTCATTCTATACAGTAACGTCATTTTATCCCATAGTAAAATATTTAACGTTAACGTTAACTTTAACGGACGGTTTGAATCAACCCATCATTAAGGCTCGCTTTTCCATAACGCACAGGGCATTCAGGGCAAAGTGGAAGAGATTACGAATGGGAGGTCACCCGAGGGAGGGAAGAAAACTATTCTATCAATGGAATGTTCTACAAGAGAGATGACGCAATGAGAAATATGACATCTGTGTCTGATGATGACGGTGACCCAACCAGTCTGTGAAGAGTGCACCGACTGAGGAGAAGTCCAACAATGTTTCTGGATTTAGTCTTCCACCAGCTCCAGAGTCCCGGGCTGCGCCAGTACCTGGAGCTGGCGAGGTGTCGCTCCTTGGTCAGCGCCACCTCGTGCTCCTCGTGCAAGTTTCTCCGCAAGTCTTCCAGGTCCTGGCTGTGCCTGGCCTGCAGCCGGCCGCAGTGCTCGGCATGAGCCATCTTCAGATCAGCTATCTCTTTCTGCTGACGATCGGCCATCTCGCGGAGCTCGCCCTCCAGCCCTTTCACTGTTAACTCCTGCAATTGTTAAAAGAATTGGATTTATAGGAATTGAGTGTTCTTAACTTCATGCTGTATGCATAGTTGGATTCTTGCTTACCTTGATTTTTTCTGCCTTCTGTCTGACCCAACGTTGTCTAGCAACCTGAATACAGAAAACATGAAAGTGACTTTTCACAACTCTTCCTCTCTAATCTGTGCTATCTGTAGTTACCTGGTACAGCCCACAGAACTGCTGACTTAGTGAAAAATATAATATAAGCGGATTACATTACATGGTGGCCGATAGATGAGTCAGTATGGGCAACTCTGAGCATTTAAAACTTACAGAAATCTGTTCCTAGAACCATTCCATCCATTATGGAGAAAAGAAAGGAGATATGGTTCCAAAGGAAGGACAGACCTTTGTATGTGTTATTGTTTCAGACTTGCCTACACTGACCCATGTGAATGGGCCAGCCTGTACAATGAGTCCACGACCTGCTGCGCGGCGGCCATCTTGTCTCGCTGGTTGCGCAGCTCCAGCTGGTACCGCTCCTCCAGCGCCTGCGCCGATCGCTTCCACCGGTCTTCGAGAGCGCGCCGCTCGTCGACTAACTGCTCGATGCGGTGGTTCAATGTCTTTTTGTCGTTTATTAACTGAAAAGTATTATAAACTATAGGACATAGAAATGTGGCGTATAGCAATGTAAGTTTATAAGCGATAACATCACATGGGGCTGAATAGTCTTGTGTTTTAGCGTGTCGCGTGGCATGCTTTCCAAACGAAGTTTACAAGGGAATCAAAGTGTTCAAGCCATGTTAGAACGCGGTTGAATTTAGCTGCCACTCTTAATCTCACAGGGATATCTGTTTGGTGTTAGTTACAGGTAGTCAAAATGAGCAAGAACGAGGGAATTTTTAACTCTTGGATACCTGGTCGATGAAGGTCTGGTGTCGCTTGATGGCTTCCTCACAATCTTGCTTGACCTTGCTGACGTTCCGCAGAGACTGTTTCTCCAGGCTGCTCACTTTGCTGATCATCTGAGGAACGTCTTTATGATATGAAACTGTATTTAAAATGTCCCATGTCCCATGCTACTACCGATCCTTGATCCCACTGTTGGTACCAGGATGCGGCAAAAAAATATTCAAAACTTATCAAACCCACACACAGCCCCCATACCTAACTAGTTAGGTACATTACATACCAAATCGGAACATGATGAAGGCAAGTTGGTGATATGGTGAGCTGTTAGGTTATAGAGAGAGAGCTGGCAACAGTGCTGGTGGGACCTGTTCCTTGTGGCGGGCCAGGCAGCTCCGCCGCGGCCGCTGCAGGTATAGCGAGAGCTGGCAACAGTGCTGGTGGGACCTGTTCCTTGTGGCGGGCCAGGCAGCTCCGCCGCGGCCGCTGCAGGTATAGCGAGAGAGCTGGCAACAGTGCTGGTGGGACCTGTTCCTTGTGGCGGGCCAGGCAGCTCCGCCGCGGCCGCTGCAGGTATAGCGAGAGAGCTGGCAACAGTGCTGGTGGGACCTGTTCCTTGTGGCGGGCCAGGCAGCTCCGCCGCGGCCGCTGCAGGTATAGCGAGAGAGCTGGCAACAGTGCTGGTGGGACCTGTTCCTTGTGGCGGGCCAGGCAGCTCCGCCGCGGCCGCTGCAGGTATAGCGAGAGAGCTGGCAACAGTGCTGGTGGGACCTGTTCCTTGTGGCGGGCCAGGCAGCTCCGCCGCGGCCGCTGCAGGTATAGCGAGAGAGCTGGCAACAGTGCTGGTGGGACCTGTTCCTTGTGGCGGGCCAGGCAGCTCCGCCGCGGCCGCTGCAGGTATAGCGAGAGAGCTGGCAACAGTGCTGGTGGGACCTGTTCCTTGTGGCGGGCCAGGCAGCTCCGCCGCGGCCGCTGCAGGTATAGCGAGAGAGCTGGCAACAGTGCTGGTGGGACCTGTTCCTTGTGGCGGGCCAGGCAGCTCCGCCGCGGCCGCTGCAGGTATAGCGAGAGAGCTGGCAACAGTGCTGGTGGGACCTGTTCCTTGTGGCGGGCCAGGCAGCTCCGCCGCGGCCGCTGCAGGTATAGCGAGAGAGCTGGCAACAGTGCTGGTGGGACCTGTTCCTTGTGGCGGGCCAGGCAGCTCCGCCGCGGCCGCTGCAGGTATAGCGAGAGAGCTGGCAACAGTGCTGGTGGGACCTGTTCCTTGTGGCGGGCCAGGCAGCTCCGCCGCGGCCGCTGCAGGTATAGCGAGAGAGCTGGCAACAGTGCTGGTGGGACCTGTTCCTTGTGGCGGGCCAGGCAGCTCCGCCGCGGCCGCTGCAGGTATAGCGAGAGAGCTGGCAACAGTGCTGGTGGGACCTGTTCCTTGTGGCGGGCCAGGCAGCTCCGCCGCGGCCGCTGCAGGTATAGCGAGAGAGCTGGCAACAGTGCTGGTGGGACCTGTTCCTTGTGGCGGGCCAGGCAGCTCCGCCGCGGCCGCTGCAGGTATAGCGAGAGAGCTGGCAACAGTGCTGGTGGGACCTGTTCCTTGTGGCGGGCCAGGCAGCTCCGCCGCGGCCGCTGCAGGTATAGCGAGAGAGCTGGCAACAGTGCTGGTGGGACCTGTTCCTTGTGGCGGGCCAGGCAGCTCCGCCGCGGCCGCTGCAGGTATAGCGAGAGAGCTGGCAACAGTGCTGGTGGGACCTGTTCCTTGTGGCGGGCCAGGCTCTCCTGCAGCAGCGCCACGCAGCACGCGCGCTCCTCCAGCTGCAGCGCCGCCGTCACCAGGCGCTGCGCCAGCTCCGTCACGGGCAGCTTCAGAAGCGACTCCAGTCTGACCGGAAACAATATTCTGTCTCAATCCACCTTGGCTAAACGAAACGTAAGTTAACTGCTACTACTACTACTACAGCCTATTTGCGTCCCACTGCTGGGCACAGGCCTCCTCTCATCACGAGGGGGTTTGGGCTACAGTCCCCACGCGGGACCAGTGCAGACTAGGGACATCTTTGAATTCCTTCGCAGATGCGTGCAGGTTTCCTCACGATGTTTTCCTTCGCCGAAAAGGTCAGTGGTAAATTCACGTAGGTACGAATATAAGTCAACATTTGATGGTTACAAGAAGGATGACTTACTGGGGAATTGTCTGCGGAGTTGTACTAGACACGACTGATAAAGCGTCGTTCGCGCTTTTCTCTACTTTCTCCAGAAATTCGAATATTTCCCTGAAAATATTGAAAATATTAACATGGCCCTCTCCATTTCAATCTAATTTAGGTTAAGTGCCTTAAAGCTTATTGTATTGGATGGTTGATGAATGCCACGATCCACTCACATAAAATTATCTTTCGGTGTAGAAGACCTCTCTTCCTTTACTTCGCTTTTCGAGACATCAACTGCATTAACATTAGACACTGGTATTACTGGATTATCTCCGAAACTCTCAATTTCTTTCAACATAGAATAGATATCAAGAACACTAGAATTGGCGTTTAATTCTTTTGGTTTTGGAGTATCCAGGTCTTGAGTTGTGAAGGGTAAGTTAGTCTCTTTTACTTCCTGGAGAGGAGCAGGTTCTTCAGGAGTTTTAGGTTTATTTTCCATTGAAGGCTCACAAGTAGACGAGGGTGTATACACTTCATCTAATTGAGTTAATCTTGGAGATGGTGCAGAGAGTGACATCCAGGAATCGATGTCTTTATCGTTCTGCACATCTTGTAATCTAGCACTCAGAGGCGGTTGCATCGTGAACAGATTCTTATGGGTCTGATTCACCGGCACATTCTTATTGGACGATGACGGCGTTCTATTATTCCATTTACGTTTAGCTTCAATATTTTCAAACTTTTTCAGATTCTTAGCAAACTCCTTGGTATTACCACCTTTAACTTTCAAGTAATTCTGTATCAGTTCTTTTGTGGACAACTTGTCTACATCTTTTTTACGCATGTCTAGAGTGTTATTATTTTTAATTTCTTCTTTGGAGTGTGATATTTTAACTTCTCCTTTTTTGTCTTCAGGCAAACTGGAATGCTGTTCAAACATTTTATCAATATTCAGTGGTGTGGGTGAAATAGCGTCAGTTTGCATATCTTTAATAGTAAGTACATGCAAGTTATTAATAGCTTCTAACTCTTTTTTATAATCTTCAATCACTTTAGATGTGTAAGCTTTAGTGCTACTATTCAATAGATACTTTGGATATTCCAAATTTTCGTCTTTATTATCAGTTTTAACAATTTCTGTTGATTCATTACTTCCTGGAATATCATTTTTACTAGGCGAATAAAGATCATTTTTACTAGGCGAATTTTTCGGAGGCACTGGAATATGGCCTTCTTTCTTCAAAAAGAAATCCTTGTATAATAATCGACTGTGATTTAAAGGTTCAGTCCACTGGAATTTCTTATCTATGGGGAATGTTTTTAAATACTTGTCGTTACCATTTGAGGATACGCTTTCCAGACTTTTAGGTTGATCATCGAGTTTGTTTTCAGAGTTCGATTTCCTCAAGTTTGATGTGGTTGGAAGGGAATATGCATGCTGGTGTTCGTCATTTGTACTACTAGGGTATCCCGAATCTTTTGATGATGAATCAGTATGCAGAATTGTATTCCCTGATTTATAATTATTATTGGCAGAACCCTGACAAAAATCATTGTAAAATCTTTTATAAGTTTTAACTTCTGCTACAAAATCAGACGGTTTTTGCAGGTAGGTGTCATCATCATCAACCACGTAACTATTCCTGCCAGTCAGGTCTCCTTCGGTTTCATTGACATCTTTATTTTTATGTTCTTCAATAGAATTCTCCGGGGATAAATTTGAAGATGGAACACTTTCCAAGTCTTGTACCGATTCTTCCTCAACTAACGACAGTTGTTGTTTGGTCTGCAGTAGTCGCCTGGAATAGACATCTATGGCATCTTCGACGTCTTCTTTCTCTCCAAAAGAAACCCTTCCTGCCAGTGGATTGCTCTTCTCTCCATCTAAGGATACAAAGTAGGACTCGTACGCCCTTGTTTTGAATGAAGGCGACAGACACCTCGTGACACCTTGAGAGGATGACTGCGGTCGAGACCTCTCCTTGATTTTAACTTCCAACCCATAATCACACCCTTTGTCTTCGTTAGAAGCTGCATCCATACCATTACGATTTTTCTTAGCTAAGTTGCGATATTTAAGGTATCTTTGGTTGCTGTTTTTCACTTTTGGAATTGGATTCACTTGTGCCTTGGCCTTTATTTTGGTCCCTAGGCTAATGAAAGTGTCCTCAGATCCATAGTCCGAACCGTTGCTGCATACATCTCTCTCTTTCTTGGGATATTTACTGTCAACTGATTTTGAATTTCCAAGTAAGTCTGCAGTGGGTGGTAGAACTTTGATAGTTTTTGGCGTATCTGCATTAACACAAAAAAAAATTAAATGATGATGGTAAAAGAAACTTTTGATATTTACAAGATGCAAAAATGAGAACTGGCTAGTCAGAAGACTGAAATTTCAAGCAATTTATTGTCTGTTTAAACAAATAAATAATAGCTTATGGATCATTTACAAGTGGGAAATAAATTGGCTATTTTGGTGGAGGTGGTGAATCATTTACACCTACAATTTTCACTAATTGCATTGTTTCTTACTGTTGTATGACTGCAGTAGCTCTGCACTAAATGTCTTAAAGAATGTTCTGGTGGAAACTCCTCTCTCCTTGGCATCCGCAGAGAATGGGCGCTTGTAGCTCTCTTGTGTGTCCTGAAAATCAATCAATGAAACATTCTAAAAAAGATATCGAAAAGGTTGCATTCATCTGATAAATAACATGTATAAAAAAGTACCCACATAGCATACCACAATGTGATTTTAAATAGAGCAGAAAGTTTCAGAGCAAAATACTGTATTTATTCAGAAATGTTCTGCTACTTAACTGCTAACTGTATCGCAACAAGAATACTATATAGCCTTCGATAGCATAAGAAAAAGTTCAAAATCACATAAGTACATATTGGGCCCGAGACTCCTCCCATGGAATTCGGTTATCGGGTTCTCGTTATATTTATAATATTAATATAGATAATTCAAAAATATGATTGGGATAAGCAGATTCATCAATGTGTACATACTTACATATAACATTGAGTAAAATCCTAGAAACTGACGCCGGCTGGCTTATAAGACGGGCGGCCCGTCAGTCATGCAAAGAATTATAAATAAAATATGTAAGTATAAAAAAATGTTCTCTCTCACCGGTGTAAAGCAAGAGTTTTGCAATGCAGATCTTGGCCTATTCCGTATAAGTTTTCTATCGTCCTTCCTCTTGCTCCTGTAAGACAAATTCACAGGAGAGCCAAGAAGCCGCAGATTAGAATTGTCTTTAGACATTTCTCCCACATACCACTTGAAATATTATAAAATTCTCGCACCCCTAAACACCTCATCTCATACTGGATTTTCCAACTAGTTGACAATTGGCATCATAATTTTGATTATTGTCATGACAGTCGTTGCTTAGCAACGAGGCCCTATTCTCGAATTGAGTTGCCTACAAGCCTTACTCTATGCTACAAGCCAACTCGATAAATTTTAACAAAGAAATCAAAGTAGCACAAATTGATATCAACTACATATCATTCTAAATAAATGAACCATTTAAAATTTATAAATAAAAATAAAACATCTTGCAAGGTTGTAAGATAAAAAAACGCCGTGTTTTGAGTTTTACTTGATGCCGGAAATGCTTTAAGAATAAGTCCCCAAATGGACTTTTGTGTTGCTAGTTTGTAATAATAATTTCCATTGTGGTAAAAAAAGAGATTCTCAACTGCAAGACACGTATTTTCTCGTAAATATTTTAATCAAATTATGAATTTAAAAGTAAGCGTACATTGAATTGTAACTTTAAAGTATATTTCAAGAAGTTTCAAATTCAATACCGCTGACGCGAAACTAAACGCAGGGTGATAATGACGTCATTGATAAAAATAAAACTGGAATGGACGGTGGTTCATGTACCGGCCACATGAAAATGTTTTCGCTGTTGCTCTGCCTGCTCTAGTTGAACCTTGGAGGTATTTCGAACAGTACTCTTCTCCCTCGCCTGTGGAGGCGTACGTCGGTTCATAATTAGTTTGGTGCACAATTAGAAGTGGTTTAAAAATAATTCGTTGCCGTATATTTATTTAAGTTCAGTGCTAATCGAATAAATCCGAAAATAAAATGTTCAGCGGAATCGCAGGTGAGATTTTGTCGTATTATATTTTAAATAAATTTTAAACAGATCGATATTTAAATTGATGTAAAGCATTGTATCAAATTTATAAACACTACAAGATGATATAAGTAAAATACTTTGAAAAATTACAATCATGAAAATTTATTGCGCCGTGTTTAAATTTTAAATTCATTTGTTTGTTATTTTATTATACATACTTATTGCATGATATCCTAAGGTAAAATATAATCATGATGTAGTTGGAGTCAGCAGTGGCTAAAATTATGTTTACTTTCTAACATTTTAATTTAAATAGCAATGTAATTTATATATTTAGTAAAATACATAATACCTTGAACATTTACCTAGGGCACGGCACATTAATTAATTGCATTAATCTCACACCTTTTTGTGCTGTAGTTTAGTCGCTTATTTCTTTATTTACTACTCTACTTTTACTGTATTATACCTATAGTATCTCACAACTCACAGTAAGTACCTACTAATCTGCTACGCAACGTGAACAGTAGTGGTACATCATGGTTGATGAAATTTACATGATAGGTACCTATACCGAATACATTTTTTATTCGAATTGTGCACTCAGATTATATATATTATTGTACCAGTATCTACTGAGAGTTACTTATTAATTATTAGACATAGTAAGTAGGTACCTACCTACCTATAAACAAATGCGGAAGGAAGAGGGCAAAAGTTCAAAATGTATTTTTTTTGTTGTGCACCGTGCATTTATAATACCTAGGTCATAAAAATTTGGACATAAGTAGATACTTTGTCATTTATAAGCAAGTTCGTCACAGGTGTTTTGTGGTAATTATCACTGTCCGATTTATGATGTGACCATTGTGACCAAGTCACTTGATTTAGGTAATTGTTCGTTCAGCCGGTGATGATCGAGCTTGTGGCTATAGTTCATGACATGACTGAGTCGACCTCAAGCAGCATTTGCTAGAGCGCGGTGACTCATTCACTCATTATGTAGGTAGAATATTATTAACTGCAAAAAATAGCGATAAGACTCAGTTGTACGTTGTACCTACATACTTTGTATTATTCAAAATCCCCGTTAAAAAAGCCGTGGTGGCCTAGTTGTTCGGCCTACCGCCTCTCATGCAGAGGGTCGGGGGTTCGATTCCGGCTCGCACCTCTAAGTTTACTTATGTGCGAAATTCAATTTGAATTTACTACTGAGCTTTTCGGTGAAGGAAAACATCGTGAGGAAACCTGCACGCATCTTCGAAGTAGGTACCTAATTCAAAGATGTGTGGGAAGTCGCCAATCCGCACTGGGCGCGCGTGGGGACTAGGTATAGCCCAAACCCTTGCGATGAGAGGCCAGTGCCCAGCAGTGGGACGCAAATAGGCTGTAGTAGTAGTAGGTAGTAGTAGTAGTAGTAGCAGGTAGGTACTCACGTTCTCGAAAAAACGGCTCTATTTCGATGAAATTTGGAATAGGTAGTTAGGTAGGTATATGGGTTACTTACAAATACGGGGGTGAAAATTCAATCTGAGTACCTACATAATTAGGTCTCACATCTGGTAAAATTCACTTTTCAGCTATTTTCATTTCACTCATAGGATTTAAATTATAGTACCTACCTAGGTAAGGGACCTGCCTAAATTCCAGATGATTCCAGTGGAATTTATTCCAATTATCACAATCACACAGACCTTGATGGATTTACTCATTATAAACAAAGAATCGTTGTTTTCCAGTTTTAGCCTCATACTTAGGTACCTACTTACCTACTTGTCCAGCCAGCCCAATACGAAAACTACGCAGCAGATTCCGCATTGGTCATTCATTTAATCACAAAGGTGTAAATAGATGTGTGTCACGTCTTGTTTCTTTATTATTAGTACCTACCTAGGTAGGTATGGCTTTTCAAGAATAATATAAAATTATTTATACATGTAAAAAATATTTCTTAGTAAGTAATGCTATACCTACTTGTACGTTATACGGAAATAATTATGATGTACCTACTTATGATATTCCTATTTGAAATTTTCAAGTAGGTAGGTACCTACCTAGATAGTAAATTATTGATAGTAATTCTTCCTATGGCTGATTATCGCAATATAAACGAAAGATAAAATCATTGTTCCATCAAACAGAGGCCATCGTAATCAAGCCATAATAAGACCAAAACTCGCTGCAGCGCAAGCGCGATGACATCATCAAGGTCGGCCGGTCGGGCTGGCTGGCTGCTTACAGACACAAATATCGTCCATTCTCACTTAATGTATTTATCCCACCAAAATAGCTGGAAACCTTTAAATCATTACCTATATAGGTAGGTAGGTATCGATTTTTATAATAAGCAAGTGTACGAATACAAACTTATTATTTGCGGTTGGTGCGGTAACCGTTTTACTGCACCGACCGCAAATAATAAGTTTGGAATAGTAAATTTGCATTCATCCCTAATGAAATAGGTACTAATTATCGAAAATTTTAAGTGTTTAGATTTTTCCTTTTTAGGTATACGCCTAGTCGATCTTTATGCCAAATTTCAAGTTTGTTGGTCATCTGGAAGTGGGTTATTAGAGTTTTGATCTAGGTAGGTATACCTAGGTAAGTCAATGATAAAAAAGAACGATTTTCGGACGTTAATATCTAAACAACCGTCAGAGGTGTGTTTATGAAATTTGGAGCACGTAGGTAGGTAGGTATGTAGGTATCTCGCCAGCCGAGCCATGTCAGACAAATTTTACATGTTTATGTGAAATTGTTCTTGAGATATGAAGGGGTCAAAAGTGGCTCCAAATGGTTCGTGTAATAGGTACACAGTTACACACGGTGCTGCTCGCCAGTGCTGTTAGCTTGAACTTGGCTTGACACGCTACGGCGTGTCTAGATACCTAAGATACCAAGGAAACAAAAGGAAAAAAATGCTTAGGTTATTATTACGGGATTAAGCTGTGGTGGCCTAGTGGTTCGGCCTACCGCCTCTCATGCAGAGGGTCGGGGGTTCGATTCCGGCTCGCACCTCTAAGTTTACTTACCTACGTGCGAAATTCAATTTGAATTTACCACTGAGCTTTTCGGTGAAGGAAAACATCGTGAGGAAACCTGCACGCATCTGCGAAGTAATTCAAAGATGGGTGTGAAGTCCCCAATCTGGGCCCGCGTGGGGATTATAGCCCAAACCCTCTCGCGATGAGAGGAGGCCTGTGCCCAGCAGTGGGACACAAATAGGCTGTAGTAATACTACTATTATTACGGGAATCATACATACAATGTTCAAAACTTCAATTAGGTAGGTAGGCCACCTACGAAAATAAAGTCGGGAATGCGAGTGTATTTTCAGCCTTGTGAAGGGCGCGTGTTATGGGTTATTTCATTAAGAGTTGAAATTCTGTAGGTAGGTTGTTAGATTTACGTCGGTGTATCGTGATGCCTCGTTATTATTTTTCGGGAATTAATTAATAACTAGTTGGCCCGGTGAATTTCGTATCACCACGGATTCCCGTAAAAATATACTTACCTACCTAATTCTTTTTTTAAGCTGTTACCTACTTTAGATTCTTAACGATTTTTTTTCTTTCTAAACATTCCCTGAATCATGGAGAATATTACTTAAGAAAAAAAAATCGGTCAAATACCTAGGTCCAGCAGTTCTCTAATATTAGCTAGACTAAGTAACACACGGTGATTCATTCTACTCTTTAGATAAATTCCATTGTTTTCGAGGATCTTCGAATAAAACAAATCAGAGATACATTACAGCAGGCACATGGTACCATTGCAGAATAAGGAAAACAATTAGAGGTGTAAGTAGGTACTTTCCATAAGTTTAACCCTTCGACGCCATGAGTACATTCTTTGTTATATTTTTTTTAATGTATACTTAAAGGTATAAGTAAGTACATTCGTCATTTCCATCATAACAAGAGCAGATTTTTGGGGCAGATTAAAAAACAACATTTTATAAATGTAATTCATAAAATTACACAGCTCTACAAAAAAAAACTTTTTTTTTGTTGCCCTGGATATCATCGCAAATTTTTACGTTCTCGGGTGCCCAGATTATGAATATATTCATGAAAGTTCTCAATGTGCTTGTATTTTCATGATTTTTGCATATCTTATATTTTGAACAATTATCGGCTTATTAAAAATGAAATTTAATTTTCCAGTCATGATTAGGCTTCTGCGGAACTTTTTCGCGCATACAAACATAACGTGATCCCCACTCACAGACCCCTTGCTAATTTCTTAAAACATAACTGACCATATGTATTAATTATATCTGTTATTTTGTTTCTCGTTTTTTGATTTTTGTAATGTAAAATGAAAATAAAGATTTAAAAAAAATCAGAACAAATCTTACAAAATCATTTATAGTTTCATGAATTGTGTGCATAAATAGACCCAAAATCACTTTCATATCTAGGGCAACAAAACCACTGTAGACCAGTGTCATTTATGCATTTTTATGATTAAAAGTCGATGTCTTGAGTAGAATTTTTATATAATCTATCATAAATCAGTACTTCCCGATTTTTCCTTGAATGGTGTATAAATAAATACCCTATTGTTTTTTTAGTGTCTGAGCGAGCGCTATGAGATCACAGGCGAGATGAGGCGAGGGACGGAATGTCGTCATAGTCATAGCTTGCAGGATATTATCTCAATTGACTACAACTGCTTGCGATGGAAGGAATGTGTAATGTTATTACCGATCTCGCTGATAACACTTAGTCCGGAATAGAACACACTGTTTACGATAGCGCGTACGTTACGTAGTGGCTACCGGATTCACGATAAAAGATAATCAAAGTGAAAAGTTTATCTAGGCGGATATTTTATCGGAGTCAAAATTCATGTACAATCACTTTACTTTACTTGACCTCCTTTGCTAATTGTTATCTCTAGCATAAAAAAAATACAACTGTCAGCTGCAACTTACAATACGGTATTACGGTGTACGTATGTACTTGAGTTACCAATGCTTAGGTGTACATGCTTAGGTGTACCTACCTACGTATGTTGTTCTAGCCTAGGCTAGGTCACGAGGAGTTCCGCAGAATTAAAATGGTCTGGCGTGGATGGATCAATAAGTATACACATAGAGTAGGCACCTACTTAGATTGTATCTAGACTTTCGATATTTGGCCCAGACTGGCTGGCAGACGGTTTTATTAACCCGCAATTTATGCTTATGCATGTATTAAGATATTTTGGATCCTAAAATTTTCGGTAGCATATATTATGTAATTAGAGAGATTTTAACCAGAAAATATTAACTGAAATTTGCAAGTTACTGTTCATTCTAGTGGTTTTTTTTTTCAAGTACCGATGTCTATGTTTTATGACCTTGAAATTATCAAGTCCTAAATTCTTGACTTTAATATGCAATGCATGCAAATAAAATTCTCATTTTAATCCAAGTTCCTTCTAACTAATTGAATGCATTTTCTTGGTGCATTGAGAATTCACAGCATTCCGCTAAAATTGGCATCGTTAGGGATCCCATCCCACGCTTGTTATTATCTCACGAGATATTTATAATTCGTCCGTCAAAACAACGTTATCGCCTTCTTATTTCAATTCATTATAAGTAAAGATTTTCAATCAAGAAACTGATCTTAAACTAACTCTTTGTAGTATTACTAACTAGCCTTTGTCCGCGACTTCTTCCTCGTAGAATTCAGTTATAGCGTTCCCGCAGGATCTTAGCGTTCTTCCGGGATAAACACTGACCCTGTGTACACCGAACTCAATAAGTCGCCTGTTTTCTTCCCCGGGACTCTTTTCTGCCAAAGTTCGTTTAGAAGTTTCAGTTTTATACAAACTTTCAACCCCCTTTTTACGCCCTTAAAGGGAAAATTTCCAAACATCCTTTCTAATTAATTACTTAAGTCACAAGAGAAACCTTTTTGCCTAATTTCATATGTTTCAAGGCCTAGTGGTTTAGAATTTTCTAACAACCTTTCAATCCCCTTTTTACCCCTTTAAAGGGGGACTTTCCAAAAATCCTTCGTTAGTGCTCATTTATGTCACAAGCGATTTTTTTTGCCAAATTTTGTTTTTCTAGGCCCGGCGGTTTAGAAGTTTTATACAAACTTTCAACCCCCTTTTTACCCCTTCAAAGGGGGAATTTCCAAAAAGGCTTTCTTAGTGCTCATTATACGGTATAAAAGAAACTCCTGCCAAGTTTCATCTTTCTAAGCCATGCGGCTTAGAAGTTTCATACTAACTTTTAACCCCCTTAAAGAAAAAAATATCTTCTTTCAAAAATCCTTTTTTAGTGCTCACTTATTTGTAGGTAGTTTATTTTTAATTTTTTAACATCTATTGATTCATTTAAACACTACATACAAAACAATTATTTACCTTAACCTATGTACGTATGTTGTAATGTACTTAACTAATGCTATCATTGAATGAACGCTTTTTTTTAAGAAAGAGTTACTCTGTGTTGACTTTTTATTAGTCGGATGTATTGTTCAAGTGGTCCTGGAGTTATTTGGGGCATCAGTCAATCAGTGCCCGGTGCAAAATCGGTCTCAGAGCAGAGCATTGATCCCGGATCGATTGACCGACTCCCAGATCTATTTCCATTCGTCAAATGAACGGGAACAATGCACGCGCGTGACATTACTCCCTTCAAATTAGCACTCAAAATGTATTTTCACATTTCACCATATTTACTTATTTACCTGGTAATGATAACTTGCAAAGTTAATGGAATATGTATTAAATACGTTTTAGAACGAACTAGCTTACCACAAAATTATAGGTAAGTGATCTGTGCAATGGGGGCTATCGCGTGTGAATTTGCCACTAGAGACGCTAGTGTCGCGTGAGGTCCAATAACATTCAGTTTTCACTGGTATTGGCGGGTTTCGTGATATAAATCGTAATTTCTTTAATTTACCTGTTGAAAAGTGATCTCCTTCGTGAAATTATCGCAAATATGAATTATTTGGCTATGAATGTAAACGCTTTGAAAAAAAAAAAAAAACAAACGAAACCGAACTGCACAACATTGCGGCATAGCTGCTCGATCGATATGATGATAGTTATTTATAATTAATAAACTTAAAGCGATCCAAGATTGAAAACTTTGTTTCGGCGCCGATCTTATAAAGTCGCCTTTGACAGGGATACCTCTGGACCTTAGTCAACAGTGGCGCCAACTGGCGAGCAAAGAAACGATAGTCCCCATTGTGGACTCACTCACCCACCACTTTTGCTATTGCTTGTCCCAGAACAGTATCCAATCCAAAACAATTCCCCAAACAACATTAGTCCCCCATACTAAATATTGAAAAAAGCAAATGTTTTCTTTTTCGATTAATTTTACTTTAAAGATATTTTATTAAAAAATTTGAACAATCATTTTTTTGCGGCTTGAATTAATGTTTAATCAAATTTATAGCCTAATCTTATCCGAAAACCGAATTTGTTTTGTATTTTTCCATCACCTAGTTAGTGGCAGGTACCTGTGATATGATCATCTTATAAAATCAATCAGTTAGATGTAGATTTTTATTTAGATGTTTTCTATACCTATTCAATTGCATTGCATTTATCTTTTCACCATATTTTTATTATTAAGGTAGTCACCGTAGTCTTGCAATTTACATGCAATCTTGAACTCGATGAATAAGTTTTATCTACTGTTAAAATAATAATAACCTATATTTTCACGCTTTCTGGTAGACAAAAACCTTGGTGAGTTACCATATTTTGTACTTCCATTAAAAAGTCATTCAGAATCAATCATGTTATCGATATCGTTTAACTGTGCCTATAACACTAAACTGCAAGTGAACTGCGCAATATTGAATTGTAGCATAGCTCAGCTCATACATATACATAATACTGTGAGGGGAACATCGATCGGAAAACAACACGGTCTGTTGATATAATTAGAAAGGGAAACTAAATATGTATGTCCTTAAACATACTCTGGCTCTCGTGAGATGTAATCAATAATGATGTACTTAGATTTTTATTACGTGAACTTATTAAGTATTCTAAACACAGTTTCCATGGAAACAATATAACTTACTTATGTACTTACTTACATAAATATATACATATAATTCTTAATATAATATGAAGTACCTGACCGACCAGTACGTATAAGCTATGTGTTGCTTACTATCAGGTGGCCTGTGTGCTCGTTAGCCTACCAACGACATACAAAAAGTGTACACGGTGTGCGTGTTGTACGGAACTCACCTTGACCGCGCTGCAAGGAGCCGGGAAAATCAATAAAGCTGTCTTACGGTTCCTTTTGCTAGAATAAGTTGTTTGTTCTCTCCAGAACACTAAAATTGTTTACTCATTACGCCCTGCATTTTACGGCCGAATACTAAATGTTACGAATCATTAACATAACACGACATCTTGCCAATAAATTTTGATTGTAACAGGAGCCTTCCGTAGCATCGGAGAGAAGACAGCGTCGCTTTTCGAAAGGAAGAAGAAGGATGCTGAGCAGGTGGCTTCTGAGAAGGCCCAGGAGGCCGCCCACGTGGTGGAAGACCAGGTCAAGAAGGCCGGGGAGCTGGTGACCGGTGCACAGAAGTCCGCTTCCGATGCTGCCAGCTCAGGTACCGAAAAAGAAAGAAATCTAAATATATAAAACTCAAAGGTGACTGACTGACTGACTGACATAGTGATCTATCAACGCACAGCCCAAACCACTGGACGGATAGGGCTGAAATTTGGCATGCAGGTAGATGTTATGACGTAGGCATCCGTTAAGCAAGGATTTTGCAAAATTCCCACGGGAACGGAAAAAATCGGGATTTTACTTTTTAATATTTCTGCTCATACGAAGTTGCGGGGAAAAGCTAGTAATTTCATAAAATAGGTTGCATCATGGTCATGCCCCATTTTACACCAATTTTGTCATGAAACTTTTCCCCGTAAAGTTCCATCAAAGCAAAACAGCCGTGTCTCTGAACAAAAACAATATTTAACAATAGTTCGGATCTCAGCGCTTTTTACTCCATACTTAATTCATCTTTGTTTTAGAATGACTAACAAATTATTTAAGTACGTGGAGATTACAATAAATTCAAGCGATCCTTCTTGAACATTGCATGTAAGTAATGTAAGTAAGTCGTTTGTTGGAATTGTTTTTTAACTGGATCACTAATGGATTTTAAATTGGCACAGTAATTAAATTTGCTCCAGCACGGTAGAATAGGTATTTCGAATAAATCAAATTAATAAAAAGGTCGTTCCTATTTCATAACGTTATCCAATTAATCTGCAGGACAAAGAATCCTGATAACACCATCGATAAATTCAAATGAAACTATTGGCTAGGTCTGTTCTAGGTCTGTTAGTTAATAAAGATTCGTTTATAGACACAAGGGCGGATCCAAATTCGATATATAACCCCCCCCCCCCCCCTTTAAGATACATATGACCCCCATGACCCGTCCCCCTGGATCCGCGCTTGATAGACGTGCTTTATATACCTTTACTAATGGGTATTTTGGAATATTCCAGGATGTTCTTGAACCTTCCGAACTAAATAATACTCATAAATGTTCTGGATTGTTCTAAAAAAATCTTTAACATTTGACACTATCCTCAAACTTACCAAAACATCCTAGAAGATTCTGAAAACTTCTCGATGAAGATTACTGTCTTGTTTACCTTATATTGATGATGTATAAAATATAAATAAAATTCGGGTTCGCCATCCGTTGTCAAGTGTTTTTTGAAAAATCCAAATCTTATTATATTATTGCAACCTCTTAAGTATTTTGTTCTGCAGAATTACTGGAGACAATATTTAGTGACAAAACCTTTATTCTCCAGCCAATGACGCCAAGCACTCAGCCATCGACGCCCTGGACAAAGAGCTGTCGAAGGTGTCCCTCGCTGCAGGAGAGGCCAAGGATGCCGCTAGCAGGGCAGTAGCTGACGGCAAGAAGGTCGTTGATACAACTAAAGGTAAGATCTTTTTGGTCTATCCTCTAGGCTCGTGCTGGACAGTATAATTTTCCTTTAAAAGTAGGTAGCTAAGAATTTCATAGATGTCCATTTCTGAATATTTTATTTGTTTACTTATTTTTAGAGCACTATTTAAATTTTTTTGCACTCTTCGTAGATACAATTGCGACAACAGTAGATAATACCAAAACGTCAGCGGAATCAGCAGTGAACGCAGCTAAAGGTAACATCTATTTGATTTTTTCTCTAGGTACCTTACCTACTGATTGTCTCTTTCTAAATACTAACAGCACTTTGTATGTCTTACTGTAGTGCAGACAGGTGAAAGAACTAAGGTGGTAGAATAGAAGGGTGAAAGGTAAATAAACTCATTAGCTACTAGAGCTCCAAGCTCCTTAAGAATTTCACTGACTAAATAGTCCTGAGCTTTAGCCAAAGAAAAAGGGATCGCCGGGGAAAATTTTATTTTTAATTACTCTTGGCACTTTCCGCTATTCCTCACTGCAATATATACATCATTTGGTAGTTACATCTGTTTTTATGGGTTTTGTAGTATAATTATTTCATGGTCTACATATTTTGTAGTTATTCACGTATAACTAGGCTAATACTAAGTGCTAAGCTAAATTAGGTAGGTACCAATACTTTCAGAGCTAATAGTACTCGCCTCTAGACTTAAGTATAAAATAAATCATTTTTTCAAAAGTTCTTGGCAGTTTTAAGGGTTCCGTACCAAAAGGGTAAAACCGGGACCCTATAACTAAGACTACGCTGTCCGTCTGTCACCAGGCTGTATCTCATAAACCGTGATAGTTAGACAGTTGACATTTTCGCAGATGATGTATTTCTGTTGCTGCTATAACATCAAATACTAAAAAACAGAATATAATAAATATTTAAGGGGGCGTCTCATACAACAAATGTGTTTTTTTTTGCCGTTTTTATAGATAATGGTAGGGAACCTTTCGTGCGCGAGTCTGACTCGCACTGGGCAGGTTTTTTAAGATAATAAGGTAAACAAGATACTAAATGTTAAAGTCAAGGAAATCAAAACTTAACATAAACTCACGCCTGTTTCCTGTTTCACATTAAAAGTTATCTTAATTTCTATTTAAAGTTAATGGTGAATATTGTGATGAAGTGATGTCGCAACTAGTGCCAAAGATCGGTAGTTTTAGCTCATATCATCAACATAATTAATAACTTTGTGAAACAGATGCAATCGTTAGTCCAATTACTTTCTTACAGAAACTTGCACGTAATATTTCAGATTTATTTAAAATATAAAGTATCATCATTACATTATTTATAATATATAATATAATAATAATTTCATTTTATATTATAATTGTAACTTTGATTTTATTTATCTTTGATATTTTTATATTGTAGATTCAATGTTAAGCCCAATTCAGAGTACTGTAGATACAATTTCTATTAGCCGCAAACTGCTATAAAAACAGGCAAAACTTACGCTTTATCATCAAAGGTAGAATCGAACAATAGGTATAGGACATATATTATTATTCTGAAATCTTTTATTTTTTTTTCTTTATTTTAGATACAGTAGCGAACACTGCTTATAACACAGTAGAAGGCACAAAAAATATAACTCAGAGCACTGTTGATACCACCAAAACTTACGTTGATAGCGCAAAAGGTACTTACCAATATTTTAATTTGACGATTTGTGCTGACAAATGTGTGATTAACATTTTTTGTTTTGTTTGTATTGTAACTTAGATACTGCCCAATACACGCTCCAAAGCGCCATGGATACTACACTGAATGTTGCGTATTCGGCTTATGATATCGGCAAATCCTATGTAGATAGCGCTAGAGGTATTTAACGCTTTTAATTTTGCTGTTCAATTGGTTTTTTTTTTGCTGTGTTGCAGTATTTTAACACGATATGTTTTAATATTTAGTTATGTTATATTTATTTTCCCCGTAGATACGGTATCAAGCACTGTAGATAATACTAAGAAAGCTGCACAAAGTACAATTGAAACTAGTAAAACTTGCGTCGATACTGCTAAAGGTAAATTACATCGACGGCATGTTTGCTTTCGTAGATACTATTCAGAGTACCGTAACTATATTATATTTTTTACTAAGAAGTAAATAACTGCTTTTTCAAAATTGGAAAGTTTCAAAAACTATCGTTGCTTTTGTAACATATATAATTGTAGATCAGGCCGTTGCGGCTGTAAACACAGGCGTGTTGTACGCTGGAGCTGCCAAAGGTACAATAGTTTATTCGTAATGAGATTGACTTATTATATAACTATGATCATAATAACTTCATTTATTTTGTTCTTTATTTAGATACAGTTACAAATACCCTATACAGTACTGTTGATGCCACTAAAAATGCAGCAGCATCGGCTGTAGAAAAAGGCACTGGTCTAGTAGGAACTGCCAAAGGTAGATTTCTTTGTTATTATTTTATTTTATTTTATTTATACCTTTTTTTTCGTAATGAGATTGACTTATTATATAACTATAATCATAAAAAACTTCATTTATTTTGTTCTTTATTTAGATACAGTTACAAATACCCTATACAGTACTGTAGATGCCACTAAAAATGCAGCAGCATCGGCTGTAGAAAAAGGCACTGGTCTAGTAGGAACTGCCAAAGGTAGATTTCTTTGTTATGGTATTATTTAATTTTAATTGTTTTATACCTTTTTTTTTCATTTCTTTTTTCTTTCATTTATTTTAGAGACTGTTACAAACACAGTATATACAACAGTAGATACCACTAAAAACGTTGCATCCGCCGCTGTTGAAAAGGGTGCATCATTGATAGAAAGCGCCAAAGGTAAATTCATCTTCCGCTCCACGTATATTTTAGCAAGTAGGTACTCTTCAGCATGAAATTTTTGACGAGGAAATGGTACAAATTTTGTAGATACTGCAGAAAATGCTGCTAATTCTACGAGGAACTTAGCCACGACTGCGGTTGGGACCGGAATGACCTATGTTGGGGGAGCGGCAGGTACCTAGTTTGAGGAGCAAAATAAGTCGATACAAACATTATCAATATTTTAACATGTCTTAATCAAAAGGTCTTGATTGTAGATGTGATTGCGAATACAGTCAATAGTACAGTAGATGTTACTAAAAATGTAGCTGCATCTGCTGTTGAGAAAGGAACAACGTTAGTAGGAACTGCCAAAGGTATTTTTTTTGTTTTCTTTTTATTATTTGTATTAACTTATTTTTTTTTTAATGATTATATAAAACTAAATTGATCCTTAGATACTGTGGCAAATACTGTAGACGCAACCAAAACTGTAGCAGCGTCTGCTGTAGGTCTCTACAGCAGACGCTGCTACAGTTTTGGTTGGTTCTGCCTGTCTAGGCAGTTCGTATTTAGGAAGTGCCAGAGGTACCGGTATTATCTATTATCCTGGTATTGTTCTGTTTCTTTTATTTATTGTTTTTAAGTATTTTATTTATTTGTAGACACCGTCGCGAATACTGTTAGTAGCACTGTAGACGTAACAAAGAATGCTGCAGCGTCTGCCGTTGAAAAAGGCTCAGCATTAGTAGGCAGCGCCAAAGGTACACAGTTTATCAGAACCAGTAAAAATGGGTCATATAAATTAAACGCTTATAGTTTACATTCAATTACTTAATCATTTTAGACACCGTAGCCAGCACTGTAGATGCAACTAGAAGTGCTGCTGCATCCGCTGTAGGAACAGGCACCTCATATTTAGAAAGCGCTAAAGGTATCAAATCAATTTATTTATTATTTGGTTCATTATTGGAGTATTTTTTATGTAACAAGTTAACAACATACAATTTGCAATGTTTAATTTATAGACACAGTTTCCAATACTGTACACAGTACCGTAGACGCGACTAAGAACTTAACTGCGTCAGCTGTTGACAAGGGTTCTTCTTACGTGGGAACTGCTAAAGGTACCAAATTACCGATTGAAAGTGATATATTATTTTATTGCTTTGTTTTAATTTATTTTGAATATTTTAGACACCGTTGCAAATACTATTGCTAGTACAGTACATGCCACTAAAAATGTGGCATCCGCTGCCGTAGAGACCGTAGGAAGTGCTAAAGGTATCAATTACTTGCTTCTATTTTCATTTCATTTCTTTTTATTATTATTATTTTTAAGTTAATGTTTTCTCTTCATTACTTTATTATTTTTAGATACTGTGGCAAATACAATTACAAGCACAGTCGATGCTTCCAAAAATGCAGCATCGTCTGCCATACACACGAGTTCCTCATTTGTTGGAAGTGCTAAAGGTACACACACGCTCATGTAATTGAAAAAATGAAAAAATGAAAAAAATTTATTTCGTAAAAACTTCTAGAGTTTACCTGTAGATAAAGGTTGGGTCCTCCTAGTAAGCTCAGATGTGCCTGTGACAGGAGGGCCCGCTCTTTCATTACTTAACATTTGGTAACTATTAAATAAACCTTAATTTACTTAATATTATGTTAACATGCAGGAATGAATGTTTGTGTGTGTGTGTGTGTGTATGTGTGTGTGTGTGTGTGTGTGTGTGTGTGTGAATGTGTGTGTGTGTGTGTGTGTATGTGTGTATGCGTGTGTACGCGCACATATGTGTGTGATATTTAAATTACCCATAATTTAACAATTGCTCAGTTTCGTCGTAGGTGATACTTTTTAGATAGTCTGTTACAATATTTTTAACTTCAAATAGCGGTTTAGGATAAATATTAGTAAAGGAATTTATTTTGTTATAAACGTGGGCACTTAAAGATAAGAATTGCCTTTTAGCAAATACAGACCTCATAGGGGGCAAGGGGGCAACGGTGTTTTTCCTTCTACGTTTAAAATAATCTAAATTGAATGGGAGTTTTTTATGTAGTTTTAGTATCATAAGCAAGATATATAACTTTCTCATTGTCAATAAATCGCAGTTCTTGTACAGATCATTAGTCGAGAATCTGTAGGGTTTAAAAAACATAACTTTAATTAAACACCTTTGCCCTCTCTCCACCTCTAGAAATTTTGTTTTTGTGGCAATTCAACTTAAATATTTTAAACCTTCGTTTTATTTGCAATTTGTTCCAATATTTAAAATGATTTTAGATACCCTAGCAAGCACTGTAGATGCAAGCAAAAACGTTGCTGCTTCCGCTGTTGAGAAAAGCGGCTCTATTGTAGAAAGTGCAAAAGGTACATTTACAACATCAATATTTTCGTGTTTTGTATTTGTCTTAACCTCATTCCATATTTTTTTATTAATTATCTATTAATTAAACAAACGGTATCAAAACAAAATATTTATTAACATTTGACATCGCTTCGTTTATCGTCCGTTTTTCGAACATTGGCTACAGCGAAAACAATTTATTGTAGGTACCGTAGCAAGCACTGTTCAAAGCACTGTAGATTCCACTAAGAGTTACGCCGGCGCAGTCGTCGATAAGGGAACTTCACTAGTGGGGACTGCAAAAGGTACTTTGTGAATTGTGTTTTCATCAAAGTAAAGGGTCACAAAACAGCCTCTATCATCGTGATTTTCACTGAACATAAGTGCGATTTTCGTTGTCTGTTTAACCCCCTATTCCAATGACCCCTTTATCTTGTCTAACCTCTGCGCATACTATAAAATATGTAGAGCAATTTATGTTATGTCCGACAAAATGAAATAGACTCTTTCATATATTGAGTCATTTAATATAATTGATTAGTGGTTTTACTTGCATAATACTAACTTTTTGGGCGCTTTTAGAGGTTAAAGGTTAAATATTGCATGTTTTATCCTTACCTTTTACTAAGGAGTAAGTACTAAGTTGTGTCAAATTATTTACTTTCCACTAATCTTCTTTCTTTCATACTTTCGTAGACACCCTAAAAAGCTCAGTCCTTAATGCAACAGAGAATGACAAAAAAACTGTTGTAAATAGTTCTGAGGTCACAAAGAACGCAGTAGAACTAGCTGAAGATAATAACGGTAAACATATAGTGTTCTTAACTTTTCTTGCTTCTTTCCGCTCTATCCTTTCTTTATCTATGCTTTGCTATCACAGAAATAATGCAAAATGGCGTCAAAATTGAACTACCAACATTCATCTCGACAAATGGTGTCACTGGCAGCTTCAATGGTTTGTATTCTAATAATATCTTGACTTTTTGGTTACGTTACTTTTAAAATAAGTTATGTTATGACGTTTATAGATAAGCTTCAAAACAAATTCAATCCAACGAAAGGAGTAGAGGCTGTGGACAGCTGCGAGAATGTCGCTGAAGGTGCAACTGTTATTCGAGTTGGCTGTTTTATTTTTGGCATTTAAAAAATAACTAGCTTTTGCCTGCGACTTCGCCTGCGTGGAATTCGGTTATGTGTACTTTCCGGGATAAAAAGTAGCCTATGTCCTTTCCTGGGACTCCAACTATCTCCATACCAAATTTCATCTAAATCAATCCAGCGGTTGAAGCGCGAAGAGGTAACACACAGACTTACTTTCGCTTTTATAATATTAATACTATGGACTAGCTTCTGCTCGCAACTTCGCCCGCGTGGAATTCGGTTCTCGCGTTCCCACTGGAACTATGCGTTTTTCGGGGATAAAAAGTAGCCTATGTCCTTTCTCGGGTCTCCAACTATCTCCATGCCAAATTTCATCCAAATCGGTCGAGCGGTTGAAGCGTGAAGTGGTAACAGACAGACAGACAGAGACTACATTTATTATATTATATGGATATGGATTTTCGACACGAACATATTTTTTTGCATGTTGTATATAATCCAACACGATGACAACTATAATCTAGTCATAGCTGTAATGACTAGATTATAGTCGTCATCGTGTTGGATTATATTTGTCATGCATGGAGATGAGTTTTTAAATTTTCATATATCATTATTTTATGAATCCTCGTGTGAGTAATCTGCTTCACATCACACCATTAACCGTCGTTTGCGAAGACGTGTACATACGCCCGGTTCCTATATCCAAACAACGCCTCGTTTTGCCTACGGACGGTTAAAATTTGACAGATTCTCTATGGAACAAATGTCAAAGATCAACCGTCCGTAGGCAAAACGAGGCGTTTCGTGGATATAGGAACCGGGCCAGTCAAGTTGGCCGTGTCGGTGAAATTGTATTAATATTATTGTCGCTTTCGTCAAAGTTTGATTTTTTTATAACATGTCGCTAAATCGCTAAAGGAAATCTACCTAAGTATCAAATGAAACAGATCAGACTGATATAATACGAATAGTTTGAATCATCCATAAACAATTTCTAACATCACTATTTGCCGATCGACAGACATCTGTGTGACTGTGATAAATTGTTAATTCGCTTGGAGTGATTTTCTCAACGAACTTACGAGGGTTTATTTATCCCAAAAGTTGGCAACGTCGCATATAGCTGTTAAATGTTTCGCTGTTTTTATTAATTTCTCAATATTACTGAATTGAAAAAGAAGTTATCATTCTATGGTTGAATGACGCGTCTCGTTTTATATTTGTTGGTTAGGCATTCAAATGATAAGATTTCATTAAAACGCATGAAAAATGCGATGGAAAGCTTTCAAAAGATAGTACTTCCATAGTCCTAAAAATTTCATGTTCCTATGATAATTGTTGCAATCCATACTTAATGTTTTATTCAACCATAGAACGATAATTCATATTTTCATTCAGTAATATTCAGAAATTAATGAAAACAATGAAATATTTGACAGCTATTTGCGACGTTGCCAACTTTTGGAGTAAACCCTCTTAATAGAAGAATTACAATCATTTTACTGGTTCATCACGCAGACACAATCAACACGACAGTAGACAGCACCAAGAAGGCAGCGGAGGAGGCGAAGGCGCAGGCGCTGAAGGCTGCCGAGGCTGCGAAAGAGGAAGCCAAGCGGGCTGCCAGTGAGTTTACTTCATATAAAGCCCCATCCACACTCTCCAGGAGGCTACACGAGGGAACGCGAGTGCGAGAGTGAGGGCGGTTCGCTCGTCCCCTCGTCTTCGCTCGCCTCGCCTCGCTGTCGCTCCGCTTTGTGTCGGTTTTTCGGACACGAGTCAAAGGAAACCGAGGGGGTGAGGCGAGGCAACCGCCCATACTCTCCCGCTCGCTCACATTAACTTATTATTTTGGTGATATAGCCGCAAGACATTATAATATTGGTAGGCACATAAAGTAGCTGACGCCTTCACTTCAATCACGTCCATCTTGTAGTACCTAGTCATAACAGGCAACTGAATAAATACTCGCCAAGACTTAGATTAGATATCCGTGGCTTTGTTTGGATTGCAATTTCTAAGATAAAACTATACTATCCCTGGAACGATACTAAGCATGAAGATGTCAGACAGACATAGATCGAGTTAAGTATAGCTTAAGGCTTCGCCACGCGCCTTCTAAGTTGTATCATGCTATACTTTCGCATTTATGATATTAGTATGGATGAAACTCTTCGCAGCTGAATAGATAGCAAGTCAGTCAAGGCATATATCCAGCTAGGTACAATAGGACAATCTCCAATTATTATTTTTGATGCGCTAGACGCGGCTGTCGAAGAATCAAAGAAGGCGGCGGAGAAGGCGGCGGCAGACGCGAGCAACGCGGTCAGCAGCACCGTGGACAGCACGCTGCAGAGAGTCGAGCACGCGGCCGACCAGGGCATCAAGGCCGCGGGACAGGTCGTCGACGCCAAGATCAAGGACGCCGATAAATACCTCAGCGAGAAGCGTGACGCGGTACGTTCTTATACTGTCCTTCCGACCAACTACACGATGCGAGCGATGACTCCTTCTTTGGGGGTTTGGGGTCATCAAGTTGACGACGGCCGCTCTTCCACAAAGTTCAATATGATATGACATTACATTTCCTCCACTCCAACCTGTATCTGCATCTCCCTCTAATCTTGTCATCAATCAGGATATAGCATATGTGGAATTGTACCACTGTGTAAAGGGCTAAGGTAAGGTATGGTAGGGAGGGTAATAGTACCTATTCGTGTCTATCGGATTTCGCCGTCTATTCTGTTCTCGAAAACAACTCCACTGTGTTTGGTTCTCAATCTATCTATCTATCTATATTTATAAAACAAGAAACTGACTGACTGACTTACTGATCGATCAACGCAGAGTCGAAACTACTGGCCGTAGAGAGCTGAAATTTGGCATGCAGGTTTCTTAAGGAACGTAGGGGAGCACTAAGCGAGGATTTCCCAAAATTCCCACGGGAACGAAAAAAAACGGGATTTTTCATTTTTATATTTCTGCGCATACGAAGTTGCGGGGAAAAGCTAAATATAAAATGAACAAGGTCCGGTTGGTCACTGCCTATAAATAAAATATTCACATACAACTTTTAGCTCGTGTGAAATTTCAACCTAAAATTTTGAAGGATCAAACAAACCTATGGACCTTTGATCAGTGTCAGTCAACATAAAACTGATAAACTTAATGTATTTCCAGATGGTCTCAAACCTATCGTCAGCTGTCCACGATGGATCCGAGGGCGCCGCAGGCCTCCTCAGCAAGGGCCTGACAGCCTTCCCCAAGTAAACAGTTACCTACAGTACAACCCAGCATACGGCTTCATCACCAAGCGGAACTATCCTCGTGTACTTGCAAATTTTCTTTATCAAACTCTTATATACAGTGTCTAATTAAAGTCACCAAACAGTAAAAAAATAAGCACCACAGAAAAATCTCAAGCTGTATTTTTCCTTAAGTATGCAAATTATAAAAGAATATTTAAGCATGCAACTCATTTATGATACTTATTTTAATATTATAAAAATTATAAATTCAAAGTCAAAAGTCCGTTTTATTTTATCAGTTAATAAAAAAATATTTAAACTGTTTACTTTGTACAATTGTTTTAATTATGAGTTAATTAATGTAAGCTTAGTCACTATGTATTATGTTCATTTTATTAAGTCAAACATTTTATGATACACTGAAACATATATTTAATGCATTTAAATTGCGTTTGTCAACCAATGAGATATTTTTAACCTTTTTTATGTGTTTTTCGAATCTTGGTCACATTTTGTAATCTCACCAGATTTTAAATTATTGTTATATATTTTGTAAATAAGTTATTCTTAAGACCCATTTTCCTTTCAATGGCTCATAAGGTCAGCAAGTGCAAACTAGACTTAATAAGTATAATTTAGATAGCGATATGATTTTTCAACCGTCCAGACAGCCTTATAACAAACGAATGCCCAGAGCCTAAGCCCATGATGGGTACATTATACACAAATATAATAAACAAGCTTCGAGTTATACTGCGAAGTTCATATAACTCGATGTAAACAAAGCATTGTTCTATTTTTATAAACTGACGCTTCTAAATTATTGTTGCTTATTGCAAATATACATGATAACATATTATAATACTGTTGATGCACGAATTTTTTTATATTTCTGTTGAATTAGTATTGTGCTATTCTTATTATTGGATCTTTGTAAACAATTGTTCGTGTCATATTTGTGTTGTAATAAAAACATACTCGCCATCTTGTCGCCGTTTCATTCCTATCAACATATCATGGTGAAAATAATCATGTTTGTCTAAGTATATATAAAACAAAGTCGTGTAGGTACATACACCACTTATTACTCAAGAACGGCTGAACCGATATCGATGATCTTTGATTTTTTGGATGTTTCTCCGCCCCGAATAGAATAATAACCTTTAAAACATGAAAAAAATCACGCAAAAAATATATACAGAAAAAATGTTAATAAATAAATTCGCTTCCGCAATTGACAGCTCACGTTAACACGACATTGATTGACTGTTAGGCGGTACGAAGTTCGCCGGGTCAGCTAGTCTTTAATAAAGTCAAAACTCAGATTTCATATGGAATTGTCATACTGACATGACGTCATAGTTTTGAGATCAAATTATGGAGGTTTTTTCATTATAAATTGTAAGCAAGCATTTGACCACGATTTCAACTGATAATTATCTCAACCCTCTCCTCCATATATCAAAATCATTACCTACTTTCGAGAATGACTAAAATTGATTTCATAACAAACTCTTTTGAAAACACGATCAATCGCATCCTCGCAATATTTTTGTAACTTTTTTTATTAGGTATTTGTTTTCATTATTTTATTGATGCTCTTGTCAAGTACCGTATTAATGATCCAGTAACTTTATACAACAGCGTGTGCGCGAAATCCGGTAGTTTTGATTTTTTGCAGGCTTGTTTATAATGTCGGCCTAATGTATAATCCAAGTTTGTGACCTCGAGCGCCGAACGCAACTTTGTCAAAAAAAAACCGAGAAAATTTGGGATGCTTTTCAAATGTTGGCGATTTTGACCCTAAAGGACTAGTTTTTGATACTATCTTCTCAGGACGACTAAATTTGCTAAAATATGAGACTAGAACCGTCTCTGTATACCCCATAGTTTCTGAGATAACGCCTTTGGATAAAAATCAGAATTCATAATTTTTCAGAACTTCGCAATATTTTAGAAGTAATCGAACAACTCTATCAGGGATGTTTTTCCAATTAAATTTTCCATTGGAGTCACGAATAGGAGCCACCTGTAGCATTTTATATCCTATTAGCTTTTGAAGGCGATTTCGTCTGCACATAAACATCAAAATTAGGAAGCTGAAATTTGGCATGTAGGTTCCTTAAGAGGTCATAAGAGGTGTAGAGGCGCACTGAGACAGGATTTTTCAAAATTCCTACGGGAACGGGAGTTAAAATCCTCGACTTTACAGTAAATCTCGGGTAAAATGGCTTGTTTTATGCTCTCGTTGTACAATCTACTATATTCCTAGCGGAAGTGACGTCTGTCAACAAGATTGTGTTCCCACCTTTGTTTCTCGTTTCTACCATTTTCAGAGTAAGCAACTAAACGCTATGACATCTGTCTGTTGACTGTCACTTGATAGTTCGTAAATAACAATAATGGCCGCTTTAGTAAAAGCTGGATTTATAAATGCAAAAAATGCTTTTCTTTCGATAGCTATGCGTAGTTTGTCTACCACCAAAACAGTAAATTTAAAAGAGAGTAAGTGGTATTTTTCTAAGTTCAGATGTAAGTGATGGTTACGTGAGACCTAACCTTCAATTTCAAATTGTTGGTTTTCAGTTCGAGTACAGCAAGAAGGGCCTACGTTGGTCGTAGAAGGTGTGAATGCGGTATCACCTCGGTCGGCGCTGCTGGTTCGTGCTGAGAAGATCAAGGATCTTGCCCCGACTGTGACCAACGCCGAAGAGCCTCCGTGCTACATGTGTGCCCTGGGCTTGGACGTGAAACACACCGATGTTTTGATTCTGAGCCAGTTCGTAAGATCTGATGGCTGTATGCTTCCGCGCCGCATCACTGGCCTATGTCGTCGGCAGCAGAAGAAGATTGGCAAAATGGTTTCCATGGCACAGAAAGCAGGTTGGTTTTTAATATCAGCTTAGTAAAATTTACTTCTTAATTGAAGTATTTGAGAACAGTTCTATCTATAAGAACAATGCTGCCTAAGAATATTTTTTTTTATCAAATCAATCATTTAATCCTGGCAAGGTCGCCATGTGATAATGGAATTAAAACGACATTCGTCTTGGTTCAGTGTTCCGTTTATTCTGCCTACGATTACACAAGTACAAGGTATATAATGCAATAAGATGTGCAAGTGTGCGTAATGCATGTGCACACTACATTCAGCAAATTTGCCACATAGGGGCACTTGTACATGTCCAAAATGAGTTCAGCGTTTTCAAGACCATTGCTTGAGAAGAAGCGCCGCAACAAACTCAGCAGGCTTTTCTTTTTCAAAAATTTCACATATAAATTCTCATTACATTTGCTTTATTTATATACATGACGTTGAGTTGCAAAAAACCAGCCTGCACAAACCTATACCTATACATACATAAACTCACACCCGTTTCCCGTTGGGGTAGGCACAGGACCACAGAATGCCAGCTGCATACATATACATATATATATATATATGGCTAGCTATATAAACTTCAAATAGATAAAGCAAGCATATTATTTAATATTTTCATTACATCCACAGGTCTCATGATAAACTTGACACCAGCAAACTGCAGGAAGGACCCAACAAAGAGGCAAGCCTACAAGAAGTTCAACACCTACTTCGATGAAAGCACCATCTTCATGAAGAAAATACCCAAACCTGTGGATAGGTTTAAACGATAAGGTGGCAGCAAATTTAAAGGAATTGTTTAATAAAATTATGTCTAGTTTATGTTCTTTATCTTTTTACATTAAACCATGCCAGTTTCAAGTACCTATCTTCAGTATATAGTATTGTATGTTGAGGGTGACCTCAACCAACTTGCCCACTTATACTTCCCTTATATTTGCTCAATGCTTGCACACACGCCCCTCATTCATCCTCTCCAGATGGCCGAACCATCGCAACATACCCTTCCCTATTTTATCCACTACATCAACTTCCAGCCCACATTGTTCTCTTCATATTGCATTGTTACAAACCAACAATACCACTCATATTTTGTAAGGAACAATTCCACAGCACTCATTTTACTTTCATGCATAACACCCAACACACAGCCATACATCAATGTTGGGACTAACATCCTATTGTGAACACGCGCTTTTTTCGTAATGGCCTGGCTGCTCCTGCTTTCAATCTCTTCATTATCTCCATCATTCACATTCTCCTTAAGTATACAAACTTGGCCTACTCTTTCATCTCCGATTCTAATGTCGCACATAGACAACTGCTCATTCCTCTCTATTATTACCATTAATTTGATTTATTTTTAAGACTATGATAAACGTAAATACTTAAGACTTGTTTTACATCTTTATTTCTAAAACTACATGATCATTAGAAATGATAGGCACAAATGTTTTTTTAACTGTTTGTCAGATGATGGTGTGTAGGAATTGTGTTAACACTAAGGGAGCATCTACTCCCTTGCAGGTTTCCTCACGATGTTTTACTTCACAGAAAAGCTTAGTGGTAAATTGAAATTGAATTTCGCACATAAATATTTTTAGAGGTGCGAGCCGGATTTGAACCCCCGACCCTCTGCACGAGAGGCGGTAGGTCAAACCAATAGGCTACCACGGCTTACGAAATCCAACCCAAAGGTGTCTAATGTAAGGTAAACTTTTATAGTGAATAAAATGTATAAATGTATCGTTTTAGATCTATTTTTATTTACTGACATGGTACATTAACTTCACATGCTTGGCGCCTGACTGATCACCTCGTTCAAATATGAGAGCTTCGAAAAGGTTGAATAGGTAAGGTAAATGAAAAATAAGATAAGAGAGCATTTCAGATAGTTTCTATTAATATTCGTTGTCTGCGGATGACATAACATTTAAATGCCAAGAAAATGCGTTACAAGGTTGCTTATATAATACAAGTCCATTTGATGAATACTTCGTAAACAAATTACAGTACTTTCTTACAGAAAACAACACTGTATTATGTAAAAAAATAATTGCAAACAATAATGCATTCTTACGCGAATCACTTAGTAACGTTATTCCAATTTTCTAGTCGACGTATCTAATATAAATTTGTTTCTATAAAATAAATACTGCCTAAAAAGTTTAAAAATCTCTTTTGTAAAATTCATTAACGCAGTCTAATGTTCTTTTCACCGTGTCCTGATTTTTGGTAGCGTCCCGTGGGAGAGATCATCACAGCCGTTCGTAGAGGTACAGGTAGCCGAGGTCCTTGGGCGGGTGCTCCGACAGGGCCACCTGCGATCAACAACGACACTTAGGGTGGGTCCAATTAAGAGGGTTTACTCCGAAAGTTGGCAACGTCGCAAATAGTTGTCAAATATTTCGCTATTTTCATTAATTTCTGAATATTACTGAAATAAAACATGAATTATCGCTCTATGGTTGAATAAAACATTAAGTATGGATTGCAACAATTATCATAGGAACACGAATTTTTTTGGATTATGGAAGTACTATATTTTGAAAACTTTCCATCGCATTTTAATGTAATCTTGTCATTTGAATGCCTAACCAACAAATATAAAACGAGACGCGTTATTCAACCATAACTTCTTTTTTAATTCAGTAATATTGAGAAATTAATAAAAACAGCGAAACATTTGAGAGCTATATGCGACGTTGCCAACTTTCGGGATAAACCCTCTTAAGCAGCGCTCGTTATAGTATTTTATGCAACGTTGTTTAAGAGGTCAGAAAAGCGAGTGGCTTTTTGTATATGCTGTGCTAAAGGATTTGGTCTGTGGTTAAAACGCATTCATGGTAGTAACTAAAAAATGGAATTGAATTGAATTTATCTAACCTTATAACGAGACATAAAGACAAAAGAAGATAAACTTCAAAATTTGGGCATGCTTTTTAATTTTGAACGAAAAGTACCTTGGGGCACTCGTCATTAAGCTCAATTTTTATGGTTCGATATTGATAGTACTCGCTCCAGATGTACTTGTTACCTCCATGACCGCAATATCGTTTGATAGACTATATACTTTTCTCCTGACTTATTTTGTAGGTTCTTACAAAGGTGTCCTTGAACGTCTAAATAGGGAATTACAGTAGAGGAGTATATTGTGGAGACTGGCCGAGTACAATCGGTTAGTTGACACATTCTCTTCCAAAAATAGGTAATTTTAAGCGTAGAATTGTCTAGCATTGATTTTATGGAGTCTTTTTATAGCCATTGTAAAGTACGCATCTCTCAAAATATAATATCAATTCGACTTGAAATCTATTATTTCTTAGTTAGACAGTGTTAGGGCAGTAATAGGGCCAGTCTTCAAGATTTAGATATTTTAATAAGTTAGGCATCGTCTTCGTGTCTTCGGATTCCACCGCTGATCTCCGTGCCTGCAGCATCTACCTGAGCTAACATCAACCCCCCGCTACAATATATATATATTTCACTATGGGATAGAATGGCGCTTCTGTATGCAATGACAGCTCGGCGGCCATATTTAACGACCATGAGTCCGTCAACTGTACTTGAATCAATCCACCCTTAGGATCGTAAACTAGCCCTTGCAAGTGGTGTGGCTATTTCTAAAGTTTATGCACTGTTAAGGCACTTAACTGAATATAAAAGAAGGAAATCTGGATTATTCAAAGCGATCCATATAGCGGCCTATTAGGAATATATACCCTCATCTGATATTTGAAGAAACCCTAGTTTAAATTGAAATGTTGGTAGGTAGGTAGGTCGTCGACAGCGGGGAAGCCGACGGTGTAGGGTAGACAAAACACGAGCATAAACCATTGTTCACATAGAAATGGCACGTGTTCTGAAACGTACCATTGATTTCCAAGTAAAAGGAAAGACGATGCAATTTATCGCTAAAAATAAAAGATGATTTATGAAATTAACAGAACACAAACTTCTATGTTTTTTAAAACTATTTGTTACTTAATAATGAACTCTCCATAATGCAATTCATAAATCTCCGAACAAGGGTTTACACAACTTAGAAGGCGCGTGGAATAATCAAAAATAGACTGCGTCAACGGCTCAAGTGCTTCGCCGCGCGCCTTCCAAGTCGTGTAGTGCTATAGGTACCTTGTTATCGTTGAAGATGACCCAGCGGCCCTCGTGGAGCACATGGCACACGTAGTGGCCCACCATCGTGGACGTGCCCATGTGCGAGATGAAGGCGATCAGCTTGTACTCTGAAATCAATAAACAAGGCTCGATTGGTACCAACTTCATGTCTGTAACTTCTCTATCCCGCTTCATATTCATTACGTAATGTTATAGGTTCCTTTGTCATTTTCTTCTATACCAATGAAACAGTACTATTCTGGATGAGAGTAAAGTACCCATAATAATTATAAATGGACTGGCATTGCCGAACACCTTTTTCACCTGGTAAAGGATAAAAATAGAACAGCTAATCTTCATT